>BMAO01037427.1:0-109700 GCA_019973975.1 Trichonephila clavata | reverse complement strand
TGTAATCCATCAATGTCCTTTTCATTAACATATTTTTGTATCCGTTAATTTTTTTGAGAACATGTTTCTAAAAAAATAATTGCACTAAATAAAAAAATTAATTTTCATTTCATTTACAAAATGCATCATATGATTTTCTCTCAATATATTATTTGAAAGTCGAAAGCCCATTATATCATTTGCTACTAAATAAAGATTCAGGTAAAGAAGCTAATTTAACTAAAAATTTAGAAACAATATTTTTTTTTCGAAAAATTTATTTTCAGAAATTAGTGTGAAATTCTTTTCTTCTTTCTGCTGATTCAAAATATTTAAGTAAACTTAAAGTAATATTAATACAAATTACTGAAAAGAATTTGTTATAAGCAATTCAAATATTGAAAACATCTCAGGTACATTAATAATAATAAACATTTAATGAAAAAGCTATAATTATTAGTATTTTTTTTATTATTTGGAAATTGAAATTGTATATCAGAAATAGATAAATCGATTTCTGCCCAATTAAGGGTAAGATTTATCTGGGTTTTATAGAGATGAATAAAAAGTTGCTTTTTTGAATTATTTGGTTCATTTGAAAGATAAAGTTTTTCTTAATTTGTTTCTTTTTAAGGAAAAAAAATAGACTGGACGTTACTAACCGAGGGGGTTTAAAGTAAAACCTAACTAAATTTATGCTAAATATTAAAAATTTGTAACTAAAGCGTCATAAAAAGCATTTGCTTTTAATCTCTTATTCTGTGTAAAAGTACTAAATTTTAACTTCTATCTAATAAATGTTTAAAATTAGACATGTAGTTTTTAGTTTTTCACACAACACTTCACTACAGATAGAAAAGTAAATGTGTTTTTAGAATAGCAGCGAGCTACAAAAGTATACCAACTGTCCAAAACACATTTTGAAGTTCATGAATTTGCAATAATTCAATATTAAGTAAGCAAGGGCCCAGATCGAAAAACATGACAAGTTTGAGATCCTCTGTTCTAAGCTATGGTGCTGACGCATACAGTTTTTTATTTCATAATTCAATGCAAATACTCATATAATTTAAACTGTACAAAATATGTATTGTGTTACAGTACAGCTACTCTCTTATATAAACTTACAAATTTTCTGCCTGTAAATTAATGTTTTCACAGAAATTTTTAATACTTTACAAAACAACCTAATTTTACTGTGAATATTTAAAAAAAAAAATTTTTTTTCTGATTACAATTCATTAAAATTCCCTTCAGTTTGATTGTTTGAGGAATATCTAAAATCTTAATTTTACAATTTCTTTGTCATTTGGTTGAATTGTTTGGCAATGTTTGTAGGTTTATGCATAAAAAATTTACAAATTTAATAAAAATTATGTAAGAATATTTTAATCTTATGTATGAATATTTTTTTATCTTTGTATGATTGAAAAGTTACATCGTATACATACAAAAGATAGCATCATTTCTTAAAAACTGTTATTCAACTCTTTTTTTAAAAAAAATAATATTGTACAGATACAATGCTTGACATGAATTTTTTTCGTAAAAGTTAATGTACATTACGTCCTGTTCCATAACGTACATAAAGTACATTAACAATTTTTTATAGTTTTTTCACTTTTTGTTTTATATTGGCTTACATTTATGATATTAAGATTGTACAATGTTCGAAGAACTGTTGTATATCAGTTGATTTTTTTCAATGATACTCTGCATCTGTTGTGAAAAAGTAAAATATCGTGTACATAAAATAAAAAATTCTCAAAAAGGAAAAAAAAAACTTTTTTTCTTCCTTTTGTGATCTGAAGTAAATTTCAAATGCTTTACGATATGAGTAGGGTATTCCAGAGTAATATATTTCTCAAGAAGTAAGAATAATTTTAACACAAATGTGTGTATTTCAGAAAATCTTAAAATTAGCTGATGTAACACGGAAAATTTACAAAATAAAAAATATTTTTAATTAAATTTCATTAAGCTGGACATTATTTTCACTGCCTCCTTTGTAAAGGAAAGCAAATAATAAATGTATGTTTTGATTTTATTTTAATATGATAAAAAAGTTTTGTACATTTTTTTAAGTCTCAAGGGAAAATACAAAATAAATCAAAAGTAAATTCATAATTACCATTTGCAGTTTTAAAGGAATGAAGTAAAATTGAAGAAATTACTGATATTAAAATTGCGTCAAATATCTTTCTTTGAAAAAAAAATGATTTCCTGAAGGCAGTGGCGTAGCTAGGTATTTCAAGGCCCTGGTGCAAAAAAATTGAGGGCTCTATCTTGGTTGAATTCTATCAGTAAAAATATGGGAATATTTTAAATATATACAAAGCTACAGTTTTATACTTACTGTCTTCTCTTTCTTGGCGTTGTTTGCGCTTAAACGCACCCCACTTGGTTTCTTTCTTTTTTTTTAATCTAAATTTTAGTTTTATAATTTATCTAATAGGATTTGTATGTGCTCGAGTATTTACTGACGTTAAAAAGGAAACAGAAACGAAATGCTACGCTATGAAACGTCGTTGGAGAATTCCTAGCTATTAACTCACATCTAACAGAGGGCTTAGATCTACAAAATGGTCCACGGAGATAGACAGGAAATGATACAAAAATATGCATGAACAAGAAAATTTAATACAATATTATTATAACTATTTATATTAAAAAAAAAAAACATATTTGCAAAAGAGCAGAGGAGGGGGACAGAATTACATCAGTAAAATTACATCATACGAGAAGATGGCGAAATATTGAAACGGGAAACTAGTTTATTATGAATCATATTGTTATTAAAAATGGAATGTAACTAGGAAGGAATTGCTTCTTTTGTAGGTTTTTTAAGATGTAATAATAAGTATGGTAAGATTTTTCATGGAACTTGAAGTTTATTTTCAAATAACAGTCTGTAAAAAAAAATGAAAATATTGAAAATAACAAGAACTTTTTCAATAAGTAAAGTTCGCAACACTGAATAAACAACGAAAAGAATTTAGGTTAAATCCCTACAAATTCGGAATTACTTTCAACTGAATTGCGATGATTACAATTATGTTGCAACCTTTTATATTTATATCTTAAATTTGGAAGAAATCGCAAATTCGCCTGCGCTTGTGTATAGATATCTTGCTTACAATCTAAAGGAATTCATGATATCAAAAAGAGTGTTGTAGATAGCGATAAAGCAGTGCTTCTCAAACTTTCAATATTTGCGACCTAATTTACGGTCATAATTTTCATTGAGCCCCACTTCTTAAATATACTGAATGCAATTATAATGTACTTTGATGGTAAAACTACGATGCAATACGACTTAATTATAAACGTACTAATTAGATAAATATTAAGTTTTGTAAATAAATTTTGTATATGACAAGCCCAAGAGAGTCACTAGTAATTACTGAACTATGTTTTTAATTGAATATTGATAAACTAATTATCAAATATTTTGTACAGAACTGATACATTTATAAGTAGTGCGTATTATATCAGTTTGAATGTGTATTTTATTTTTTATTAAATTAGAATGTATCAAATCTTTTGTTTTCAATTTTTCGCGATACGATCGTGACCCCAAGTAGGGTAATCTCGCCCTCCTGGAGGGCGCGCCCCACAGTTTGAGAAACGCTGCGATAAAGATTTTATTTCGAGTTTTGAGAACAATTTAATACCTGTGTACATGAAGCAAAATATGACTTGGAGAAGAAAAGCCAAGCGATTTACATAATTTTAAAAATGTATATATATTATCATTGCAAACAAAACAACGACGTTGAGCCACAACATCTTCTCAGCATATAATGAATAAAAATTTATGCCAATACAAATCATTCCCAATTTCTGTTGTTACACGTTACAAATTTTTAGATTTTGAACACGTTCCCTATAATAGAGCGAACTCCACACGGAATGTGTTTTTGTTGTTGGTATCGGAAATCAAATTTTGTTTCCCACAAACGAAAACAATCGGCAGAAACGAAAACAAAATTAATTAAATTAAATTATAAAATTTAAAAAAATAAAATCTTATTTTATTGCTAAAAAAATGTAAAACATGCAAAATTGCAAGTTTTTTTTATCAACAACTTAAATGTAAGTAACATTAAATTAGAAAAACTATAAGTACTATAAATTTTGGCGCCCCGGCGCCCTTGTGCTGTGAACAATTTTGTCCACCCCCATGCGGCGGCCCTGACTACAGTTGGATGAATATCTCTAGAACCTTTCATATTTCTGTTCAAAATTTTGCAAATGCATATAACATTAGGGTAAAACGTGCGTGTTTGCTTTGTGAATTAAAACTTGCGACAAACGTTACAGAAGTTGAAAAAAATTGTACTATGTCTGGTAAAAAAGACAGTTGCATAAAGAACAGCCCAAAGATCATTTTAATTAATTTTTATCCGAGGTAGACTTTTAGAAAGCGAAACTAAGTCAGGCAGACCATAAAATCTAAGTATCGACGAATTTGACTCAATGATTGCAAACAATATCCGTTTAACATGTCAACGACTTGTAAAAATATTTAAATTAACTAATGAAGCAGCACAGAAAGCGCTCACACAATACAGGAAAAGATATAGAAATAAAGTAATATGTATAACGCAGCCGGCTGGGTGAAGTGGTTGGTTTGCCACGGGCCTTCTGCATCCAAAATTGCGGGTTCGACCCTGGCCCAAATCGATGGATTTTCACGATGTAGATAATCGAACGAAGCCATGTCGTAAGATTATACGGCATGTTAAAGATCCCGAGCGGGGCCGTGGCTTGCATGCATATGAAGACCTTAAATAATGGGCTTACTATGGACAACCATAATAATCAAATATCAAAATTGGGATTTTTATGATCAGAAAAACATTGGGATTAGAACCTCTCGCTCGATCAAAAAAAGCTTTCTGGAAATTTATAAAACTATTGCACATCTCAAAAGGGAACGAAACTTGTGTCAAAGTTCACATTTTGTAATGAAAAAAGTTTGAATTAATGTAGAAATATCAATTTAAGTATATCGTTGTTGTCATTTCTTTAGAGGATTCAAGACTGATATCCGACACTATTAGTTCTTTATTTTACTTAGAAAGACATTAATTTTGAATATTCAAATTCTATAGTTTAATTATTTTTTAAAACCCAAGAGTAAAAAAATTGAAAGTATATTGTATTATTTGAAAGTTCAACTTAATTTTTAGAAGTCTTTAAAAGCTTAATTTACATTTAAGTAATTAAATTCTTTAAGCAGAAACTCTGAGACTCCCACAAACTAGAAGGGGATATTTTATGTTTGTTAGGTTGAATGTTAATGGGGATTTTTATGCTCCTTTTTTTAAAGTTTTATATTTGAAGTGCGTTAAAAGGGAAAAAAATCTTCTCTAAAATATCTTAAGAGGTAAAAAATATATTAATGGAATTTTAAGTGTACAATGTTTGTAAAAATGGAAAAGTTTCCATTCATTCATCAAACATAGACAAAGCCTTTTTAAAAATGATCGCAAACGAGGAATTTTTACTAAAAGAAAATTTAAGCAATTGACATTTTGAACATTTATCTTCGTATTTTTTTTTTAATTTTGAATGTTTCAGAATTTAATATTTCTGCTGGATAAGTTATCCTTAATTTTTATTTCTGATTTTATTTTTACTCAGGATTTCACCACTTAAAATATTTTTATATATATTTTAGAATAAAAATAAGAATGTATATCTAAAAATTTTCGTAATTTAGATGAGTCGTTTAAAATATTCTGTCGCATTTTGCTTGTATTTCATCTTTTGCTTCACACCCACACAGTTTTTCTTGTTCGCATAAATTTAAAATAATTTCTCAAAGTGCATATGTTTGTAATACTTTAAGCGCTTATTAAAATCTTTATTTTTCTTTTTCAGTACACAATTCAGAAGAAAAAATTTTTCCAAACGATTTCTAATTCAAAATATTGTTAAGTTTTTGTTCAAAATAAGTTGTAAAGCGTAGGGTATCAAATATGTTTTAGCTTCATTTTAAAATCATTTCAAATTTGACTGTAAATGAAAAAAATTAAAGTATTCAACTTCCTTTTATTTGATACAATCCTTTAAGGTATCCGACTACCCTAAAACTGTGAATTTTGCCAAAAATTTACAAATTTTTTATGATTTTATTTTATGCGCCATCTTATTAACTTTATAAAAATACCAAGTTTATCATTTTCCGTTTACTAGAACAAAAACTACAAGTGTTTTAGTAAAAGCAGATACCATTACTTTAAGCAAGATGCCATACTTTAAAACGCGTTTTACTCAAAATGTGGTTTTTTGAAAATTATCAAATGGGGTCAGCGATTGCTAAAAAAGTTTTGAACATAATTAAATTAAATTTTTTCTGCAAGTTCTTTATAATAGTAGAAGTGTTTTAACTTTCATATTTATCAATCACTGTTTTATTACAAAATTTACAATCCCTTATGTGAATATAATCACTGTCTTTTTAAGCATTTTCATATAGTAACCGAGATAAAGTGCTCTAGTTTTTGTAAAAAAGAAAATATCTCTTATCTTGAAGGTCATTTGAAAATTGAATAATATAGCAACATTTGAAAAAATTGAAAATTTGTTTATAAACCTTTGGAGCAGAATGAGCCGCGTTTTGCTATTTTTTGTCAATTTTTACCTATTTTTTCCCATTTTAGTAATAATAATTTCTTTTTCTCCTCTTAGTTTTTGCACATTTTTCTTAAAATGCACTAAACAAATCTAAAAACAACAAAAAAAATCCCCATATTTCCTTTTTTTTTAAAAAAAAAAGTTGTCGCAACCAGTCGGATACCTTAAAACACGGTTCATGCACACAACACATTGCATCAGTTGTTAGTTATTTTCAAAATTAACCTTTTACGAGAACTTCACTACACATAATCTACAACGAGCATTTAAATTCGGAACCATAGTTCATAGTTGCCGCGGTCGCGAATTTATGGCCTGATTATTTCTATCAAGTCGTAAGTTTGAGTCCTGGTACCGTTAAAGACTCACCTTGTAGAAAAGCGAATGCGCGCCAAATTTGACCAAACAAAAGTCTTCTCCCGTTGGCGTGGTGAGAAAATTTATCGAGTGGTATCCCAGCTCATCACTTGACCGAGGTTTAAAATTGCGAGATCTGTCGCCAACAACCTTTGTGCATTTTCTGAATGAGGCGTTAATATAAAATCAATTAACAATACACCTATCGGAAGAATAATAAGAGATGCTACATTTTAGATAGTAGTGTGGTTCTCTCTCTCTCTCTCTCTCTCTCTCTCTCTCTCTCTCTCTCTCTAAAACTCCTCTCGTGATGAGGTATCGTGAGGAAATTATGAGAGGAAGGTACATTCCCAAAAAAAATGACATTCCCAAAAATTTCCCAATTTTCATCGCAGTTACCAATGGTTACGGCTAGAAAAAATCTAAATTGTAGTGTTAATGAATTAATAAATCACCGTAATTGATTTACTTTTAAATCAGAGTTTTTCTATTACGATCACCACTCTTGGCGTACCTGATTTCTCATTTTAAAACTAACCTATACTTCAGGTTTCATAAAATTATACTGGAATGTTTCTGAGTTGTGTGTGTGGATTTTAGAAATTGTTACACTCAAGTTCAATAAATGTCTCAAACATATTTGACGATAAAAAAAAATTTTTTTTTTTACTCACACAACCATTTCAAAGAATTTTTTCACACCAAAGATAGTTTTTAACTCAATTCTAAAAACACTGAAAAATAAAACAAGGAGTGTTATATGGAAAAATGCGAATGATTTATATTAAGAACAATAAAAAAATGTAGCATATATATTAAAATTTTCATGTATTTGAATTTTTCGTGCCAACAATTATAGTATATGCCCCTTGGTGCAGTTTTTCCGGATTATCTGAGGAACTAAGCAATCTGAATACGTTCAGAACTATGATTTTAAAAAAGCCCATAAATGAATTTTTTTTTATTTTTTAGTGTTATCTGAATTTGATATACATATAAAATTGTTTTAGAAATATTATTACAGAAAATTTTTTCTGAATGTAATTTTTGGCAAAAAAATGAAGAAAAATAACATATTTTCAAAATGTTCTCTTTTACAGAAAATAAAGTATATAATAATATTCTATAATAATAATATTATTATACAATAATATTTGTTTATATTTAGCTAAGACTTCTCAACAGAGCCTGAACCACGACATTTGAAGAATTTACGTTATTTTTTGAGTGGCAATCAATCTCGGGATAATAACCGTAAGGATTCTGTTAAAATTTCTTTACTCGGATACATTAAAATATGAATAAATCCACTTTTAATGTATGCATTTTAAAAAATCCTTGCTCAGACTCTGTAGTATGAACAACATAAATGTCCACCTAATTTTTAATAAATATACAAAAAATCTTTTGAGTTACCACATTTCAAAAATTGTAATTTCTCTAAAACTCTCTCTTCAGAAAATAGACTTAAAGATAAAAATTACATAGGAAATATAAATTAATATAGAAAATAATCCAGATTTTTCAAAAAGTATTTTAATGTTTTTATTTTTTTTAAATATGGACAGCAAATATTTTTTTAAAATAGAAGAGGAAAAAAAGAAAACGTGCATGAGAAAACTTCAGCTTCCAGTTTTAAGATAGTAACTTCCGGCTGTTGTTGTTTTTTAATTATCTTACATTAAAATGCTTACATTTCCTTTTCTGTGTTCCGTAATTGCAAAAGAAAGACAATTTTGGAAAGTTAAGGTTTCAAATATTCTATCAAATAAAAAATTTTAAAAATTCGATATTTTATCCAAAATTTAAATTTTTAGCGTAGTCAGATACCTTAATGATCGAATTCGAATGAAATTTGGAAAGCCCTATTCTGATCATTCTCTGTGCCTATTCAGCAATGCTTCGGATTCTATAATGGAAAGTTATTTTGAGGAATTAAACAGTTATGCCAAAATTCAGTTCATTAAGTTAATTAATTATTCCATCTACATCGAGATTCGGTTTTCTTTGAGTCATTAATAGGAACTCAAAATTTATTGATGGGCAGTGAGAATTGAGAAAGTTTATAATAAGGTCGAATTTTTTTTATTACTTTACCCATTGTCACTTCACTTCAGTTTAAAATTACGAGTTCTGTTATATGCTATGTGTTCAGCATGCAAAATGGTTTGGATTTCACCATGTGAGAAAAACTGATTTATTTAGAAACAAATTTTTTTGGTTTTTTTTAATATGTTGAGCATATACACAGCTAAGAAGAGCTTGATTACACCGCATTTTTATGACTGCACAGTTTCAGAAAAAAAGAATGAGTGTATGGGATGATGGAAGGCAAATTTTAATCGCATTCCCATATAAGAAAATCCATATGAGTTGTTTGTTTTTCCTAAATACCAAGCAGTCAGTTTGAGCGGGAAATCACGTTTCCGAAGATAAGCGTTGTGAATGTTCATTTCTTTAGGGTACACTGAGTGGAATTTGTGTAAGACGTCATTTGAAAGTTTCCGTATTTGAATAAATGAATGTTTCAAATCAGTGTGAAGTGTTTCACAAACAATTACAGCATTTCACTTTCTGGAAAGTGTTATTTCGCACTTAAAATTGAAATTGTAAGTGTTCTGTGAAATTCGTAGTTGCCAACTCTATTTATTTCTTGAAGATTAAATCAGGCTTGTGTGAATGTGTTTATATACACTTTTAAGGTTCTTGTGTACGCGTTTTCTTAATCTGCTCTTTCACAAGGTGTTTTTAATGCAACAAACATTAATTGGATATAGAATAGTAAAACTTCTAGTAACTCGTTTAAAACGTAAGCATTGCAAAATTTCCACCATCTGACTATTGCCAGATTCGGCTTAATTATTTTGTTTAATAATAACCTATAATTATGCTATGGTCATGTCACAAATAAAATGTTCTTACACATGGAAGTCTGCTATATGCATTCCGCTACAAACACGTTGCCATTCGGGCCTTATTCCTTGAGTAGTCTACATTGATGAAACTCATTTCATCATCAAGAGTTATTCTGAGAACCAGTTAGAGTAGAGCGAAGAAGCATCTACCATTACTATAATGCCCTTGAAACTGATCATCATGGCCGATGAGAATGGTGCAAGTAGACACCCGCATGCATTTTTCATGCAAGTACAGCGACATGAGAATTTTAGACATGAGATTCAGCAAGATTTACCTGAATCATTTTTACGAAATTCTCCTGGTCTATATTTTTCGTGATGTCTTATGACTTCTTGTGACCTTGGTTTCCTATGCAGAAGTAGCCCACCCCTTGCACTCCTTTTAAATAGACAGTATACAGCATAATTTGTCAAATTATCGTGCAAACGGTAACTCGTAACAAATAAATGTGATGATTCGCAATATCACTAACACAATGGTGCATAGCGATAGACTCAGGACTAGACATGATTATGCAGCTTTGATACTAGCTAGGTGGCTACTATTCGAAGCTCGGTGGCTTAGGTTTATTAGGGTGTACTAGGTTTGAGCTAGGTGGCACATTATTCGAAGTTCTCAGTTTTTCAAAGAATATATTCGGGATAACATTTGATGATTAAAATTATTCGGATCATGATCTTATCGAGGTCGAGTCGAGAACGAGAGGAGCCCTACCGAGGCCCTGGGTCCCATGTTTTAAAATCATGCCAAGTTTAGATCTTTTTGTTTACGGATGCCAACAAGTCAACAAATGTTCGATACGCAAGACAGACAACATTGTGCGCACAACATTGATTCCCTAGTCCACGGGTGTAAGTACCATACAGTATGCCTGGAATGTACTCGACATATATATGTAGTTGAAATAAGTCACTTCCTCGAACAATATAGTAACTCAAAACTACCTTAAGAGCAAGGTGGAGCAAAATCTCCAAACTCGCTTTAACAGTTTTGTGAAAACATGCGTAGGATTCGAAATGAGCATCAGTGTCCAGATATCCCATTTCTGATTGAGGGATTATCCATCTTTAATGTAAAAAATATGAGCCCTTTTTCTTGCTATTTTAAATTTATTTAAAGTATCTTTTTAAAAAATATCTTATTTTGCTTTTCCATGCGATAGAATCTTTGTTATTTTGCAAAATAATAAAAAATGCACCATGCTTCTATTAAAGAAATGCCAAATTCTCTCTCTCTCTCTCTCTCAATTTCCTCTACCATTGTTTGTTTTAAATTATTAAATAATTTCGCACATTTCAAAGGTTAAAGACTAAAATATCTCAGGTTAAATACTAAATTCCCCGCTTAGAATTATCCATTTGAACATTGGAATCTACTGTAAGTTAAACGTTATTGGATCTCAAGTCCTCTTTTTCAAGGTAAAAAGGTTGAACAAGTATTCTTCTAATCTGAGCACATAATTCAAAGTTAAATGACCGCCCGACAAGGATCTACTGAAACGACGTAAATTATAGATGAAATCAAATTAATACATAGATTGACTTTGAATTAAATTATAGCGGCAGAGTGTCGCTTTTATGTTTTATAATAATTTAAATCGAATATTCTTTACCTTACTCATACATATTACTATATCCTCCTATTTTTTCTTTACTTTAGTGCTGATTAAGCATTTATTTACAAATGTCATATCTACTACGGAACAAATCCTTCCTATTATTCTAGACGTCATTCGCCTACGACGTTTAGCTACGTGTCTGTTGCATAACTTTATCAATGATATAACGAACAAATACTCAAACAACAGAGGATGGGGCAAGACAGCTGATAACATGAATTGTACGCTCGTGCTCGGGAGTACCTGTTATCGGAAGATGAATCTGTTCAGTAACATCTAGAAAATGTTTTCGTTTGCTAATGGTATTGTTCCTACCTTGAGTACATCTGTCGGTTTCTTTTCTTGTTTGATTAAGTTATATTACATTGAATTTAGTTAGTTTTAATAAAAACGACCCTGTGTGTGTACAAGAAACTACTTAGTGAATATTTCTAAAAAATCTTAAATACTTTGATCCGTACCGTTCTATTGTTTCTTGGGTAAACATTTTCTTAGCTCTTGGGAAATTTAAAATATTTGCTCGTTATGAATCGAACATTCGACATGAGAGAGATATGGCACAGTTATCAACATTTAATAATTTGTAGTACTTAAAAAATGTTTATTATAAATAATTGGGTACACTTTATTCTGTCCGTTCATTTGTTTGTAAGATGAATCATTCTGCAGTTCTGTTAGATGTATGATACACAGAAAATTAAATAGGATGTTCTATATGAGTGAATCTAACTGTTTATTTTAGCGGTGGATTTGTCCTGCTTGCTCACCTTGATATTTATTGCCTGCTTTGGTGTCAATCATATTTTTTTGCAATTTTTAAAATTTAATCCTTTAAAATAAATCTTAAAATACCACTATTAATGTTTTGGTTTATTTTAAATATTATGTTTTTACAATCAATATAAAGTATATTGATAGAATTAACACTGGAAATAAGCAAAAAAGTATTCTGAAGATGTTTTTTAAAACAAAAATCATACAATGGAAAATTGAAAAACTACCGAGGTTCAGAATTTTCTGTTAAATGCTTTTCATTTATATGCGCATCTACTGTATTCTGGGAGAAGGGGAGTGAGTAATTGTTCCTAGCGAAAAGCTGGGTCAAAAGTTCTAGCTAAAAATTTAAGAATAGCTGTAAAAATATATGGTAGTTGAGGAAAACCAACTTTCTATGAAAAAATGTGATATTGCGGAAAATTCTAAATTTATTTGTTTTTCTGCCGATAAGATCTTGTGGTAGGAAGGATGGGGTTTGGAGGCAGAGAAAATATTTCTTCAAAAATGTTTATTAAGAGTGGCATTGGTGACACAAATATAGACAAACACAAACATATCTAGGGAATCCCTCTAAAATAGGAAATCTCCCCCTAATCATCCTAGACATTTGACCAAATAACTTTAGAAGCTCCTGAAATATAGTTTCCAGCCTATATGAAAACAATGCTGAGAAGCAACATTTAGACAGAGACTGTGCGTTTCATTTTCTTTATGCGATATTGTGATTAAAGATTTGTATTGCTATGCTTTATATTTTTGTGAGCTTTGATTTTTGGTATTATGAACTTAAACGCGTGTTATAATTGTTACGAGTGATAAAAAATCTTTTTGGGAGAGGTGTTTCCATTCTTTGACGCCTTTCCAGTCTCTGGATCTTACTAATACGAGTAGATCCAAGATTCCTACGTGCAGTGAAAATAACTAAAGTGACTTAATATTTTTTTCGTGTTAAAGAATGTTGCAAGAAACCATATATAAAAAAATTAAGTTTATTAGAGTTTATTTTACTTACATAGATATGCATAAATGCATACATTTTATAAAAATCAATGAAACAAAAACATTCAAAAGACTTAAGGAAATTAAATACAAAATTTTAAAAGTTTTTGAAAAACAAAACATTTATTAAGGTTTTGGGGAAAAATCAGATATTTTCCTTTGCATTGTTTTTTAACATTAAATTGTCAACAAATGACTCGAAATCGTTGATTTTGCTATTCATTTCACCATTGGAATGTGAGTTTATATAACTGCTCATACTTTTCACGACGTTCCTCGTTTTGGATGATGCGGGAACAAGAGCTGCATTATTCATTTTATTTTCATCGTCAGAATCTGTATCAATAACATTTTTTGAGCTTTGAACAAACTCCAAAATGTGTTTGTCTGCCATAATTGGGGCTGCATACACATTTTTATCACCTACTATAATGAATTCTTCCCATAATACAATAGGACAGTCCAATCCGGCTGGTGTTTTCCGTATTTTGTTCATTCACAGATTTAAAATATTTTCGTGTTAAGCGATTTCCGTTTCGTATTAAGAGAAAAAATGTGTTAAATACATAGTAGTTTGTCGGAATTGTTGTATTATTTCGTGTTAGCGATATTTCATCCTAAGCGTTTTCGCGTTAAACGTATTTTACTGTAGTTACGAGGCGAGCAAAGTTTCAACATCTCCCTTGTTAAGTCATAAGTTTGGAAGCAAACACTGTTGTTGTGTTTGCTTTCAAAAAGCGTGCTAACATTTTTGACATGAGCAATTCGTGAATAATTTTATGCATGCTACTGTTACTACTAACTATCTCATTCATGATCATTTTAGAGGTTGGTCTCTCTCTCTCTTTCTCTTTCTCTATTAGAATAAAACCCTTTTTTTTCCTCCATGGGAAAGCATCGACCCTGAGTGATGATCTTCTACTTCTAAAAATACATTTTTAATTATTATTATTATCTAAATGTATTTCTAATTCTTGAAAGTATACTACTCAAAAAAATAACGCTATGTCTAAAAATTTAAATTTTTGTATTAATTTTTTAAAAAGATTCTTCCTTTAAAATTGTTAAATTGAAAATTTTTTAATTTATCGAAGTTGAAACACTTTATTCATCTGATAATTTTTTAAGCGGATATAGCTTTTTCCTCCGTTCAGAAATAAGAAATAAGCCATCTCATTTAACTACTGCGTTCAATCTTATTAGTAGAGAGTATAAACCAGCGATACTCAACCTGCGGCCCACCGGGCCTTTTTAAGTGGCGCGGTCATAGCCAATTGCTCTGAGAAATTCATTTATTTATGTAAATTTGGTGGGAAACCTTTTGTTAAAAAATCAGATATATCAATTTTGCTTTTTGCTGCCAAAGTCGTATGGGTGCAAATTGATATTTTTAATAGACAACAGTGAAGTAGCGACCATTTTATGAGTGGAATTAATTTTTAACTATCTTTCATATCTTGCAGGCGAAAAATATTCAAATAAAATAGATCGTTTCAAGACGATTGGGAAGTTGACTATTTTATAGTGAAAAACAAGCATGGTTCAATAATTGTTTGATTTGTCACGACAGTGTATTTAAAAAATACCAATAAACAGGAATCGTTCAATGACACTTTTTCTCGAAGATCTCTTCCAAGAGATGATAAACAGGCTTTCTTGAATAATCTTTATAACAGCAAAAAAGGGTTTTGTCAGTGATAATGTCACAGCGATAACAAAGGCACCGTAAGAAATTTGTTATATTATTGGGAATCATATGAAACCGTTTACTGATGCAGAAATTGTGAAAGAATGATTCTTAAATGCTTCCAATTTAGAAAAATTCAGTGACAAAAATAAAAAAAATATAAAAAAACAGTAATTTTAAAAGCAAAATAGGAGTTTTAACATTTTGATCAATTTCAACATTTTAAATGTTCTATGTTAGCTTGGTTTTAAAGCATTTCTACCCTACCCCCTTCCATTAATCCTCATGTTGCGGCCCGCGTGATATAGCCGTCATATGTATGCGGCCCAGCAGGAAAAAAGGTTGAGTACCCCTGGTATAAACTAATTCAATTTGTGATATCATTGCAAAAAATATGGTCTTAAAAATGTGTGTGTGTCCTATTTAAAAATATATTAAATCTTTTTTAAAACATTAAACAGCATTGCGTGATATAAATTATTTTGTTCTTAAATTTTACCCATAATACCAAGAGATAAAAAAAAATTGAATTTCTTAGACATCTGCGCTTGATTTTTTATCTTATTACGGAACTCAAACTCTTTCAATTGAGGATCTTTCACTTAAAACTTTTTAATTTTACATGTTTTCTGGATTTTATTTTAAAATATTTTTTTTAAAAAAAACTACATTTAAAAATTTTAACTGCTAATGGTTGGTAAAATTAAATCCATAATTTATTTTTTATTAGTTGCTCATCAACGTGCTTTGAGAGAACACAAGAGTTTTTGGCAAATGACTTCGTAATTTTGAATTAAAAGTAAATGACGAGGACGACACCAGAGTTGGCATCCAGTCTCCAACTTTACACATCACGCCCACATGAGCGTATCAACAGATTTAGATATTTCAGGCGCTTTATGCAACGGGTCTTTAGTTGCATCAGGGCTCATACCTTCAACTCCGGGTAAAAACAACACCGGGGGCACGTGCTAGCGATTCGGTTATCACGGTCAAATCAGCAGTTGTTGAAGATTAATACTTTTTCATATGATTGTTATATATTCATTCTATTTTACATGTATATTATTCCACCAAATTTTCGTTTTAATAGTATAAGTGAAAAATTTACGAAGATATCTTTTTTTTAAAAAATCTGTTATTTCCATCATTTTGAATGAAACAGGGAATAACAATACACATAATGACACCCCTGCCAGAATATTCCTTCTTTCTAAATCACCTATTCTGGCAAAATATGTAGGTAGCAATCATATCTCTCATTTCACGTTCGATGCACGCACCTGCAGGTCACGTGACGCACTGAAGTGCGAGTTAGGTGAACTTAATATCGAAGTTTCATCGTGACTGTAGCGTGATCTCGAAGGTTAAAAGAGAAATGCCTTATTGTAACTTCCTATCTGCCCTCTTCAAAACTTCTGCCGACATTTGGTCTGAAATAGATTGCCACACAGAAATGTGTCTAAAAATAGGTATTGACATAATAATTAGACAAAAATACTTATGAATGAGAGACAGTGTAAACTGTATATCCCAGACATTCCATAGGTTACTATGGCGGCAACCTTTGCTTTTTAAAAAAATATGCTGAATTTTGAATATGCATATTTTAAAATAATATTTTTGCATTTTATGTTTAAAGTAAGTAATAAATAATATAATTATCCCCCTAAAATTGTGATATTACTTTCGATTTATAATTTATTAAATTATTTGTAAAATTTCCCGTAAACTACTATCAGTTTTCCGTAAAACAAAGCAAAATGGAATGAAACAACTTAAAATACAAATAAAATATTTCATTATTATATAATAAAAGTAATAAATTAATTTTTATGTAGTTATTAAATAAAATAGAAACAATAAAATCGTAAATCAAGAATTAAACTGAACAAAGAAATTTTCTCAAAATATTACCATTTATTTTTAAAACAACAAAATAATTTTTTATATATAAAAAAGGATGCACATAACAAAAATTTATTCATTTATTTCCATTTTTCATTCATTTTACATTTGCCTACTTTTAGCAATAGTTTTGTTGTCGGTTTTTGAATAGTAACAGTTTTTGACTGCCATTAAAATATGCAAATTCCCCGTTCTGCGATTATTAAGGTAAAATAATTGTCAGTAAAATATAAAAATAACGGTATTTACCTTGTTTAAGGACCAAAAACAAACCTTTTTTTTTCTGGAGCTTTTTATTTTTTAAATCTTTTATGATTAAAAGGTGTTTTCGCAACGCTGTTCCAAAACGTCACGAATTTATTTTGCTCATGTAGCTATTTCAGTCACTTTAGATTTATTTTTTTACTAAAAATTCTTCACATTAAATGAAAATTGAATGATGAATTGAAATTGTGTTCCTTTCAAATTAATTTTTGAAAGATAAAATATTTCTACAAGCACCATAGGAGCTACAATGAAACAGTTATGGTAGGTTCTTTCTTAAGCAACTATCAGTTCAATTGTGAGTTGGATTTAACTAACCATCCAGATGATGAAATGATTTATTTTCATTGTTAATTCCTTCAATGATTTTTTAATATTAATTTTTAACAGTGCAGTCTATACAGTTGTTTCGTTCAAAAAAAGAGGGGAATAGCAATATGATAAGAGCATGTGCTTCGTTTCTAAAAATTTTTTCGTTCACCTGAACTAGGGGTCTTCAAACTTGCGAGCTCGAAGGCCAGATGAATAAATTCACGATGAATCGTGGACCACATCAATAAATTCACAGTGATCGGGGGCTACAATAATGTCAAAAATAATTAAATATTGATGTCAGGAAACTTATATATAAAAAGGGGAGTTTAGTTTTACAATACTATAGCTTTCAATATATATTTGCAAGCGAAAAATTTATATTTTGATTAAAGGTGATAATTTGGTCGTGGCCGAATATTAAAAAGGCTTGATCGTGATCACGCCATTTATTCGAGTATGCTTCTCATACAAAACCAAAAATAAAAATACAGTCGACTCTTGACAATTCGAAATTGGAGGGGCCAATGAAAAACTTCTAATTATCAAGAGGGTAGAAAAAAACTCCCAAAGTACTCGAAAAGAATTATCTTTCTAACATATTTAAATTTGAAACTATGTAATAAAACAACTTTACAATAAAATTATTGTAAAGTAATTTTTGAAAAGTACATATTGTATAATATAAATACTATACAGAAGTTAAAAGTCCTGTATTAAAAGAATATATTCATACACAATCCTCTTCATCTTCACAATAGCGGAGTGGACCATCCTTTCTGAGCACATGTGTAGCTCGGCCCCGTGTTAAGTGAAAGATAAGGACGGCTGACAACAGGTGCGGTTGGTCTATTGTCCACTTGAAGAAGGATAGCAATAAAAGTGTATTTCGCCTGATAAACCGGAAAAAACTAAGAAAGAGTAGCAGACAAATGATCATAAAAGGGACTACGTTAATGGGGAGACACGCAAAAACAATACAACACAAAACTTGTAAGCTCCAACCTGTTTGCTACAGGACTGTACATGATGGTGAGTGTTCGAATTGTCGAGAGTTTTATAAGATAACATCGAATTATTGCGTGTTGTAGTCTGGCTAGCCACATATTTTACTTCGAATTGTTGAGTGTTCCCAAACGTATTGTTTTAGTTCGAAATATCAAGAGTTTTTCTAGGGACTTAACATATACTTCGAATTATCGAAAAGTTCGTTTTTTCGAAGGTTTGAATTATCATGAGTCGACTGTATATGGCTGGGTGGATGAACAGAGTGCCTAGCTCTTTCGAGCTTTAACTTCTAATCGTTAGGATTTTGAGTGACTGTAACGTTATGACTCTTGCCTTTTGCAACAAATAAAATAAACTTTAAGTAAATTAAGAAAAATAAGACTTTAAAAATAATAGAATGCATTAAGTTCTTGCCAATAATAAAAGAGAGGGATTATTCACACATCAAATATTGAAAAAAACAGAGAAGAACCGGGAAAAACGCATTATAAAAAATACAGTCACGTGTCCAGGTGAAGGGAATAACTAGTTATTTACAGAAATGACATCATTGCTTAGGGATTATTAATCCCTATTACTAAGGCGCTTAAGAACCGTTAAGGATCTTATATTTCTTGAAATCGCCAACAAACTATCAAAATTCAAGGACTAAAGAATCAGCAATATACCAACATAACGTTTTTATTGCTTTAGAAAAAAATAAATTGAGACACGTTTCGCAATAAGAGTATTAGGATTTATGAATTAGATGTTATAAATAAAGGAGATTCGGGTTATGAGTAGATATCGATTTAACTTATTACATAAGTATATATATGGGTTTCGAAAAAGAAAAATGGAATTCGAATTAAAATACTTTGCAAACCTGTTAAAAATAAAAATCCACCTTTTTTCAGAAAATTTCTAAAAAATTTGTGCATAGTCAGGTGTTTTATATCTAAAATTATTTAAGATGCAGTGAAATTTTTGGAAAGTTCGTCATTTTCAGAAAATTGTATCTCAAACGGATATATATGAAATGTTTTAAGTATCAAGAATAACAGAAAAAAATGACGTTTTTTACAACAAAAAGCAGACGAAGAAATTTTCTTTTGAAATTGCCTCAAATTCAAATGAGGGACCACTAAAATGCCACCAGCAGGTCATTCGTGACCCGTGGACCACGGATTAGAGACCCCAAATCAAAACGAAACACTTTTTCGCTCATCCGGCATTCCGCATAATTTGGCTTCATTGGTCATTTGATTGTTTGGCCTAGAACCAAATGGCAGGCTGATACAAGCTGAATCTCTTGAGGCTCAGACTTCTCATATTGGTGTGATGTGGAAATTCGGAAAGTGAGGACCAGATTTCAGATTTAGCCTTTAAAACTTCATCTCCATCTAGGCTCAAACTATGAGGCCCCCTGCCAGCCCTTTATCATCAAATTCCAGTTAATAATCTATTTATGAATTTTAGGCTTATTACACTCATAGGTATTCTGATCATGGGACTCGGGGTGTCCAACGTATCACGAGTTCGAGCCCCAGTGCCGCTGAAGACCCGCCGTCTAGAGAGGCTGATGCACGTTAAACCTGTGTCTAGGTTCAAAGATCTCCCTTGGCGGATGTGTAAGCCCGATATAAGGGTCCAGGTGTCGTCCCTGCCACTTGACCTTAGTCTAAAACTCACCAGGTCCATAATAACAACTCAAGTGCTGCTTTTTATGTAAAAACACTCACAGACTCGCATGGGATTGTCTTCCTTGCTGAATTAGACAGGCTGTAGAACCTAATTCCCAAAGGATCGATCCTATGGGCTGGCTTGAATTCAATGGAACAAGAGGCATGTGGTTGTGCCAGGTAAATTAATTTGTAAGCATTAAAATAAGGAAATTGGCTGATAATCCACATTGCACTTGATCACTGCATCCCTTTCTTTAAGGTACCGGATCATACCTCGGGAGGTGTCAATCCCATCATTACTTGATCTAGATATTTATAGCCGAGTTCATCTATCTGCAACCCACAACTGAAGTAGCTTCTAATTGTTTGACTCCATATGCAATCTGAAGGCATCTGCCTCCAGCTGTTTCAACGATCGGCATTTCCTTGAGAGTTCCACATGTTTGAACCGAAAGTCCTAAAGTAATAAAATAAAATAAAATATCACAGCAATAACCGAGTATTTGTGATACCTGCAAATTCCAGAGCATTTTGAGTTGATGTAAGATACTCTTTCCTGTACAGAAAACTCCTCAAAAAGAAACTAGTTACACCAAGCACTCTAGAAAAATCAAAATTGGTTCTATCTGATTGTGAGTAATCGGTCATTGATTAGAACTAATGAATTATGTTATTGAACTTAATTGTTCCAATGAACTATGTTTATGTTTATCACTACAAACAGTGAGCAGAGATGCCTCTGAACGCACCGCATTGGGAAACATAAAGAAAAGCATTTCATTTATTTCACTTTGAAGTGAAATTATGGCGCGGTAAATTTTTAAGAGGGGAAAATCTTATGGTCTGCGTTACCACTGATAAGATGTTCTGACTGGCGTACGCGGTGCGCTGTTCGCTTAGAGACTTTCTTTGATGGGTGAACTGAATCTGGTGCGTTCTTCCGTGTCACTGATGTTTATATCAGTAGAGAACGGTCGCTATATGAAATATCGGCGAAGTGCTGTAAGATCTTATAAGGAAACGTTGAAATGGATTTGCAGTGCTCCAATGCATATAATTGTCCATTGCTGAAATAGTGTTTTGTCTGATGGCTCTTAACGCGATACTTAGATATTAAATCTGACCAAACATCTTCCTTCTTACTTTAGCTACTATGTCGGTATTACTGCCATCTTTAGAACAAAAGCTGAAAGATTGAAAGACAAAAGTGTATCTTGAAAATCAATGATGCAAACAATTAATATAATGTTAAAATCAAGCATACTGAAATTTAAGCAAATACAAATACCATCCATAAATACATGATTGTATATTAATTGTTATTTCCAACTGAACTAATGAGCATTTTGTCGTCTTGCACAGCCCCAATATGACAACTGAAGACACAGACCCAGCAACTGAGAGTAAAGGATACATCAAAACCTATAAAAACACATGCATTTATGGTTGGCTGGAGGCCAATAGGATAAAACCAGATTGATGTGATAATTAATTCAAAATATTTATGAAATTTCAAATTTTAAATACTAAAAGTCTCTAAGTTCACTTCCATCGGCAGTCCTAAAACTCAATTTTTATCTGGATCCTGAACAGCTGTAGCTCATAACTGCATCCTCAGAAGAGGAGGGAGAGAGGAAGCCAGAGCAGAAATGAGCGAGTTGTGATAGAGACTACATGGGAGAACAAAGAGAGAGGTAGTGAGAGAGAAGGTTGCAGTGGCCAGGTAGAAGCTATTTGTTGAAGTGGTTAAATGGATTTACATGTGGGTAGTTCCACTGTGCAACACATAGCGTTTCTATAAATTAACGTCTAAAATCTAGCTTACCTTTACAGGAGGGCAGATAAAAAGCAGGTTGAAGCCAAAGACAAAATATCACAGACAGAAAATACAAAGGGAACTAAGAGGACATACGCCTAGGAGCATTCTGACATAACCAGCAAGTATTTAGGCACCATCCAGCTGCAGAACTAACTCTGTTTAACCCTGACTTGAGAAATCAGGTCCTGAACACTGAGCCAGGTGTCGTAGCCTCACTACCTTCCCATGATTATTAACCTCTGCATGTTATCTTAAATCTGAATATGTTGGATCCACACCAGACTATAACCAACTAATAAACTAATCTATTTATTTTATTCCACTAAGAGTTACAAATATTATCTGATCAGTAAGTACAATAAACATAGAGGAGAAGAACCTGATTGTGAATGAAGGAAGCAATAACCCTGAAACCACGAGAATAATTACAATCATCCACGCACGAGACCTAGCTCTATAAAATAACTGACTCACATTTCCTTAAGCAAGGCAGGTTTTCACATTGATGCCTAAGGAGCGGCTCAATCTCTTTGACATTCCTAGTTCCGTCCTGAACCAATAAATTAATGAACCTTTCGATAGTCTTCCAAGGAATATACTCCACCTATTAAACTAATCTCCTGTGAACCACCTTCCACTGTCCGTAGTCATCCTCCCTCTATCACTCACTTCTCCTTTATATCTTTCTGAAATGTCCCAAACCTGAACCATCTTGCTCTGTGTATGCTCACACTCTTTGGCTCCTCGGCGGAGATCACTTCTCAAAATAAAATAAAATATCAGTGATCTGAGAGAAGGTTAGTGAAACGGGCACCCGTCACACAGGTCCTGGTGGATGTTTCAGCAATGTCCAGAAGCATCACATCAGAAACAATATGCTGTGGCTGGGCCATAGTTCAACCCTAGCTCTGACGAGATTCTACATGCACAGTTAGCCGTCAATCATCTTGAATCAGTCTCTTCAATGTGCTGCTGTGTTACTCCCTGTCGTTGAAGAACTGGCCGGCTTGCCCTTTCACACACTGGTGGCTTGATATCCTGTCTGCCTGACTGGGAGTGATGGATTATGTTGTCTGCTCATTCTTACTACATCTGTCCCATAAAATTGAATCACAGCCTGATCTCCTGCCAGGACCAGCCTCCTAAGCTGGGTCTTGCTGTCATTCTTAATCGTCCTGAAACTGTCCGTAGAACTCTCAGCCACCTACCCAAACCATAGCTGTACATTGGCAGAAACACCTCCCCACCTGGGGAAACAAATTCTTCCACAATATGTAGTTTCAATGCTATAATGGTAACCTTTTCTGATCATCCTTCGTACATTATACTGGAATTTTTAAACGAGGGATATTTTAATAACTTACAGATGGGATTTGTGTAGGAATAATATATATGTGTGCATATGGGAGGCAGCAAATTAGAAAGTCCTTCAAGCAAAATAGAGTTCTTCTGAACCTTGATCAACAAGGTCTTAAATATGTTGACCACAAGCCCAGACGATATACAGTTAAAATAGAAATCTTTTACTAAAAAAATATAATAACTTAATCTCTAACAACCTACTCAACCCTCCAGCCCTGTAATCTTAGATAATGAGCCACTTTCCACATCTCACTAATGAAACACCAGTCAGTCATGTTTGAATCAACGCCATCTCCCACATCAAGACACAGCTAGAAGATCTATAAAGCCACCAGAAAGCATTTATCAGCCAACAATTATCAGTCATGTTTGAATCCCATTTCCCACATCAATAATAGCGAATATTTTAGCAGCCAATTATAAAGTATTTATCACGCCATCCGTCTTTTACTGCCCGGTTTGATGAGTCTAAAATTAAATATTAAGTTTTAAGAGAATTGGGAAAATAAGTAAATTGAAACTATGCGTATTAATTGTTGCAGTTATCTGTTCAAAGGGATATAGATTTACTACCAAAATTCTTCATTTTTAGTGCTATAACAATTATTCATCCATTTTGAAATATTGAACTTAGTATGTCTATATCAAAACCAGGTATTAGTAGAACTAAATGAAAAACTGCTGACGAACATTATTTTTAATAAGAATGGAAATTGCAGTATTTTTTGCTGAGACATAAAAAATAATCTGCTTAATATGTAAAAAAATATTATAGGTTTTCTAAAATTATGTAATATGAAACTTAACAATGAATAACATAAGCACATTATGATACAAATCACAAGGAACAAGTCTTTTACGAAGATACGCGTAAAGACGAAGGTAAATTAAGGTAAATAAGAAGAGAAAAATACCCCACCACATCGACACCAGCATTGTTCTTTAGCATTACGCAAACACCTAACATTATCAGTCGCTTGGTTTTTTTGGTGGAACCAGACCTTTAAACTTACAATTCAACTTCAACGTCGCCATCATGAAATTGTACTTACCGTATTCCTCCTAGCTAAGTAATAAGGAACAATTTTAATTTGAAAGGTAATAATGAAGATTTTTTTAATGTGAAAAATCCACTGAACCCAATTTCCTGACTTTTCTCTAACGGCCCACAGGTGTAGATCAATGGTTGAATGACCAAATACAAATTCCTCTGCAAGTAGTTCCACTCCAGTTTTGATGGAATTTTATTTCACTGGGATTTGCATGACGGCCTCAATTTTCAGGAACGAGCTGAGTTCTAGGCCAACGGTCACCAATTGGTGGTCTACAGAAAAATTGGGATACTATTTTTAATTTTATGAAGATTCAGTTTCTAAAATTATGAGTAACAAAACGAATTATGAAATATTGATTATAATTTTTTATAAAAATTTAGACATTACTTTAAACAAAATTCCATCTGAATTTGGCGACTTTTTAGCTACTTTTTCAGGTGTATTTAGCCACATTTGAAAGTGAAAGTTGGAAACCATAGTAAATTGGCGGAAAACTACTTAAGTTGGTTGATATTGCTTTGCGTTGCTGGTTTGTGCTTGTTTTTTGTTTATTTCTTTTTCAGTGTTATGGAAATGTAAATAAATGACAATATAGTTATAGTGGTCCGCCCTATACAATAGTCTATCACATTAATGATACGTCAAAAAAATTATACATTTAGGGGTCCACAGAGGCGTATCTAGGCATCCAAAGACCCTGGTGTTAAAAATAAAATACGAGGGCCCTATCTCTTGGTTGGATTTCATCAAGTAGAAATATAATACTTTTTTGAATATACAAAGCTACTTTAACATCAGCCCTTTATCGTGCTCTGCAGAACCTATGAAAACAAAGCTACATACTACTTACATGCACGTGTATGAGTTTTCTTGTGTGAACTTTCGTGATTACTCAGGTTCGATTTGACATGCGATAGACTTGAAATGATACAAAAAATATGCATGAACAAGAAAATATAATACAATATTATTATAATTATTTACAAAAAGACACTCCTGCGAAAGAACAGAGGAAGAGGGGGGACACACACACACAAAATTACATCAGCCTATTGCAGATTGCGAAATACTAAAACAGGAAAACAGCTTATTTCTGGGGGAACTCCCTATTGTTCAAAATTACTTCCAACTGAGTTGCCCTGATTATAGTTATGTTACAACCTTTTATAATTATATCTGAAATGTGGGGGAAATTATTGCAAGTTCGACTTGCTTGGTGGTCGGGGTCCGAGAGCCCCACTGAGCTTGAGGGCACCGCCTAGCCCAATGGTAGCTACGCCACTGGTGGTCCATGAAGTCCTAAGGGTTGACGATAGCTGATTTAGGCTGTAGTTTTCGGTTTAGAATCTTTAAAACTACCGTTGGCACTGCTTTACCCTTATTGCTTAGCCTCATTAATTACATTAATGTTCCTCTGACTTTTCATAGTCTTGTTGCCTTTATTAAACTTCTCAAACAAAATTGGCAAATATGTTCCCATGTCATTTTAATCATAATTTGGGGGGGGGGGCTGCTAAAATCAAATTGCACTTTTTAGAACTTGCACCCAGAATAAGATTAAAGTAAATTTACTAGCTAAATTTATAGCAAGTTGATGGCTGGTAATTTATCGGGTAGCTGGTACCCTCCGACTTTTATACATCATGCATTAGGAAATACTGCTTTATTTTATGGGATATTTCAATAGTTACATTTCCTTATAAATAATACGTTTCAATCAAACCTGTTCAAAATATTTGCACTAATTTCAATGTCCGCTATTCTATATTTAGCCTTAAAATGGCAAAGGTGTGAGTCTAGGGGCGGAATTGTTCATCATTTAATCGAAACAAGGTCTTATTGTATCTAAATAAATTCTAAAAATAAGAGAACATCGAAATGTAGATATTTGACTTGCTAATAAAAGGCTTTAATGTATTTGACAATTAAATAAAGTGCTGTGTTATTTTACATTTTATTGATGAATAAAAATTGAACAAAAGAGTATTGGTAAAAAAAATTCTTCAAAAATCAAAAATTTAAATTCAGTGAACCAGGAAGTTTTATATACTTTACAATAACAAGTTCTCTCTTTTTTTTGTACTATTTTTTTACAGACACACTAGCAAGGTAAACAGTTTTGCCATGTATCTTTATGTAAATATTCATAACAGATTTATTTGCAATATTTAACACTGCATCCACTAGGAATCAAAATCAATTTGAAGATATTTTCTTATTTTTCTCATAATTCTTATTTTTCTACCAGTATGAAGAAAATTATAGAGCGTTATTTTCTATTAAGATGTAGGCTGAAAAGTATGGAATAAAATTTATTTGTAAAAGCTTATGTGTTATAAGGGGGGGGGGATTCAGTGCTTGACTAAAAGTTGTATTAAATAATCAATTAAAATTAGTTATAAAAAATGAATATGTGAAAACAAAATAATTAAAGAGGCGTATTTCGGGATTGAAAAGAAATTCAACATTAGGAGAAATTTTATTCCCAATAGTGGTTAATTAATTGTTATAATTTTTCAATACTTATAGACACAGGGTATACTTTATTTCATAACTTTAACTTATTACTTTCTTTAAAATATAGTCATTAGTTAGTTAAAGTCTTTTTCATTTACAAGAGAAATAAAAATAAACTAATTCATATATGTATTAAAATAACACTGCTGTGTGCACCTCGATCAAGTTTTTGCTGAAACGTGTTCTAATTAGTAAACATTCTTTCGAAAAGGCTTAAAACTCCAGAGGAAATATAATACATGAGATGAATTATTTATTCTTGAATGCATTTCTAAATTTTGTTTCGTGAAACATTAATTATCATTTTCATTTGATGACTATTTCGATGCATATGAACTAGAATAATAGGATTTTAAATTTTACTTACAGTAAGTAAAGTTAGTTTAATCTTTCTATTTTATATATTTCCATTTCTTCGAGAAGTGCTGTAAGTACAATGAAAGATATCGTGTTATCAATGGTACTTATCCCTTATGACTTTTTTTCCGTTTCCAATATACATCTCTCTCTATAGATAAAAAGGTTTTTCGTGATGCTGTAATAAATTAATTTATACAAAAAGTATTGTTTGTCAAAATGGTTTTTAAAAGGTTGAATTTAACTGAAAATAAACGCCTTGAATGAATTTGGTGTGTGTGTGTGGGGGGGGAGTATAAATGAAGAAAGTGTACAAAAGATAGAAATTTTTAAAGAGATAAATAAGTGTTGAACATTAAAACTACATAATACATGTAAATTACAATTTTAAAATTTGAGCAATGAATATATGAATACAGATGTATAATTTGTATAATGGTGGTTGGTCCACCTAATGGTACCCCCTACCTCCCTTCCCCTTGTTTTAATAATTTTATACATGTTTTTCAAAATATATTTAGTTTTTAAAATTTTATATATATATTTTCTTAAAGTAACACAGTTTTTCAATATTTTATTTTTAAAAAAATTAAATGTAACAAACCATGCATTTTAAATTCTACGAAATGAAAGAGAAAATTTTCCCATCAAAATACAATTAATAACTTTTTTCAGTAAATACTAAAAAGTGTTCGAACAAAATAATTTACATAAAAATGAAAGATATATTTTTGTTCTTGTTAATTTATTATTTCAATGCATGCAGTTCAGCGCAGACGAAGCAAAGTTTCATTTTCAAATCTTGGAAACAACAACAAATGATTAACTCGTAGTTTTTATGTAAATTATTGGAATTTATGCAAACATTTCTAAAATTTTTTCGTCTATGAGTATTGATGGCGAAAATTAATTAAAAGTAATTAAAATATTTCATGTATTTTATTCTTAATATGAAGTTTTCGTATTTATACTTTTGTTCTTTTTCTTTTCACACATTTTTTTCAAGCTAATCAATAAATGTACGAATTTAAAAAAAAACTTCTTGTGCCATACATATAAAATTAGAAATCTTTTTTAAAAAAATCTCAGAGTTTTAAAATGAATTTGTACAACTGACAATTTGAAACATTTCCACACAAACATCGATCAATAAATTTCGTTCCAATTTTCTTTGATTACTGAATTTTTTCACTAGAATATCGGACATTCTAGCACTTAACTACCGAATACGCAACTTAACCAAACAACTTCGTTGCCCGTAGCAACGCGTTTGGCTGGTTTTAAGTTTCGATTTGCGCCAAGACGCAGACAATCAAATTTTCTGTAGCGCCACAACGCGGTTTTTGGGTTTGAGATTTTTCGACCAATCCCGCTACGCTCCAGGTTTTACTTCTGCTCTGCAACACGCACCCCAAAATTTTGTGTTATGATGTAATGTATTAAGATTTTGACGCATTCGAGTTTACGTAATGCTATCTGTGCTCAAGTAATTGAACCGTTTTAGTCTTCAGTGACGCTCAGTTTCGGCAGAATCGGTGTTGCTCGTTTAGCTGACTGTCCGCTCGCTACTCACAGCTCAATAGTTGTCATCTGTCACTAGTTTTTATTTTCACATTCCGTTAGTGTTGGTGCCTTTTTTAATTATCTTATGGAACCCGTATCACCTGGAATCATTGTAAGATGTTTTTCTTTTTATTAAACGGGGTTTTTTTTCAATGTTTTATGTATACTGTGCCTTTTTTTAAAAAATCAATTCTGTTTTCCTACTTTTTGCTTTTACCAGTCTTGTATGATCAATAATGTAAATTCTAGAATATGCTTTTGTCATCCACGTAAATAAAGCTATAAAATGTAGCTAGGTATGATACGAAATAATATTGGAGAGAATGTTGTTTTTGAATAATTTTTATTTTTAAAAATAGACTTATTGTGTTTGCGCGTAATTATTATATGCGGCTATCAACATGTAGGAGTAAATAAAGTTAATTCATCTCAATCTGGGGAATAACAATTCAATTTTTGAAATATTCATTTTTATAACTGATGATAAATAATTGCGACTTTTCTTGACTGTTTATGTTTTTTTTTTAATTTAATTATATTTTGAAAGTATTAAGGGCACCAGTAATTATGCATGCGTGATCAAACATATAATAAATTTAGGATTTGTTTTGACTTAATATTTCGGACCTTTTTTTTTTAGTTTGAATAATCCTTTTTAAATTCTAAATGATATATTTTTATTTGTGTTTTAAAGAAGTGCAAAAATATTTCCAAATGATTATTCAATTAACTTTCAAATGCAATTAGTTTTGAATTGTTGTTAAATAAATGACAAATATTATATATAACTTTATTCATACATGTGAAACAAATATTCTGTAGTGGTATTTGTTGATTTCATTTCACAAACTTAAGCTTGTAAATAAATCTAATTAATATTCATTTATGTAAATTTTATTTACAAGTTTAATTTATGTAAATCATTAGTTTTAAATTCAATTAAAGTGAACAATATTTACCTTTATTATTTTGTCAAATTCAATCTTAAAATATACTATTTATGGAATTTAAAATCTATGCATGTGTGTACAGATTTTTTATGATTATTTTGCATTTAATTGTTTTTAACATTGAAGTTATATAATTTTTAATTCATCATTTGTCACACAAAAATTGCTACAAAGAGTACTAGAAATCAAAAATCTAATTTATGTGTAAAATTTCACATATAATGCCTCTTTATTTTTAATTTCTGTTGTAAAAATTGAAATGAGACTTGGCAAAATAATTTTGGAAATATAAAGTCAAATTTATTAGCAGTTACACATTATTTTTAAAATTTTATAACAATAATAAATTGTGAGAAAATGTTTGGATGAATTTATATATATATATATATATATATATATATTCTTGAATAAATTTACTCTTACATCAATGTGTGTATATATTTTTTCTTCCACTCTTGTTAATTAAAATTAATATTTATTTTAGGTTGCTGATGATTACAAAGGATATCATCCAGATTTTTTTTGTATACCTAGACATTATCAAGGAGCATTGGAATGTGTCCTAGTTCCTGGTGGTGTTATAAAAGACAGGTATATAGGCTTTTAATTATTTGTGTGTTTTCCTTGTTTTTCAATTTTTAATAATACAGAATGTGGGAAAAGGAACATATGGAAAAAAAGATAAATTTCTCTGGGAAAGAACTATTCAAGATAAGCATCTGATCATATCTTATCTTTTGCAACATAAAAAAGATGCTTGAAACATAAGAAAATAGCTTATCATGAACTTCCAATTTCAATTGTGAGGAACTATTTATCTTAAAATAAAAATGTTCATGCTTTTTGGTTGCAAAAAATGACATGAAGATAAAGATTATATATTTAAATAAAGGTTATCTGAATCACACCTTGAAATTTAATTTTAAGTAAAATAATTATTTAGATTTGCTAAACTTGCATTCTTTACTTGCATATATTAATTTTCAGTTACTTGAATTATTTTGAAATGCTTTTTTAATAATTATCCACTTTTTATACTCTTTGAAATGTATTTTATTTTGTGTAATAACCATAAAAGTTCTAGTTCAATATGCATTTAATAAAATTTTTGTAAATTTTTTTATTGAATTAGCTTTAGAAAGGTTTCAATGTGTTGCATTTTATTTTTAAAAATATTTATTGAGAAATTTTTTTTTTTCTTAATTTTGCTTTCATTGTGTAATTTTATTATATTCTGCTTTTTTCCCTTTGTGGCATTATAAAAAATTTCAGAAAATAAAGAAAGCATTAGAGCACTGTTTTAAATATTATTCTAAATGTAATGATTATTCAAAATTATTCATTATTATTGGGGTAATATATACGAATCCCTCGTGATAATTTTATTGCACACAGCATAAAATCTAGTTCTATGAATACATTTTTTTAAATTAAAAATTTTGGAATCCTGTATACACTTATATATATTATGTAAAGTACAATATATATAAATTTTTAATAATATAAATAATGGGTAAAATACATTTACATCTTTTTTATAGGTGCTAAGTATATGTTGTTATGAATATTTTTGAATTGTAATGAACATTACTAATTCTAATTTCTACTAAAGTGTCTGCAAGTAAACTCTTTTTAAAATTTCAATATATTCTACTTACAGTATTCAGTTGTCCTTTTTTTTTTTTAACTGCACTAATCATCCATCTTATTGTTAAAAGGACACAATACGATTCTATTGACAAAAAATTTAATCTAATTTTCTTTCTTCTTTTTTTTGCCTAAATTCTTTTTTATATACTTTTCTATTCACTTACAAAATTTGAAAACTCTAAGTTAAAAAGATGTAGAGTTGAGAAAATTATTACTTCTATTTTTATCCACATCCCAATGGCAAATCAAAACTTTAAATTCATTTACCTCAGAAAGATAAAATAACTAGTTTGACTTCATTTAAAATACTAAAGCTTTTTTTATTCTAATGGGCCTAATACTTGTAAATTTTTTTCACTTGTTTCTAATAGTACATGGAATTAAAGTTGGTATGCATTTTGCAATCAAAGCAATGGTTATTTTTTAAAAATTAATTGAATTTAGAATACACATTTTTTTTGAAATTTTCAACAAGCATAAAAAAAAGTAATAAGTATTGTACAAATACTAATAATGTTATTCCAAAACCCATACCAATGTTTGACGTACTTGTAAATCAAATTTCATACATGTATGTCAATTTTAGTAGGAATAGCATTTTAAAAGTTTCAAGTTTTTCCCTTAAAAAAAATTAAACGGCTGATTTTTTATGAAATTTTGAGAACAAAATTTATTTTACGTCATACATACACATAGGAGGCAACCAAAAAAATTATGAAATTAAATTTTGTGTAAATCGTACCATGTTCCCTTCTTAATATAGATGTTATTTCATTTTATATAATAAATTTAAACTATCCACAGTTTATTAAAATCAGAACTGCACAAAATCATTTGAAAATTTAACTTAATTTTTAAATAGTGTGACTCTTTCTTAATCATTCAATTGTGCAATTTTGGTAATTTACAAAATATTTTTTGTGTTCTGTGATTTTTTTTAAAAAATTATTTGCATTTTTTAAATAAATTTTTCAAACATTTTATGTGAATGAGGTTACTTTTTATTAAAAAAATGCATTTGAATCAATTTTGTACCTTTTTTTGTTTCCAGAATCAATAAAAAAAAAATCTGTTAAAATTTTTAGAGGGCAACCAGTAGCTTACACAAGGGGGTTGGAGGGTTTAAATCTCCCCCCCCCCCAAAACCAACATATTTTAAATTTTACCATAGAGAACACCCCTCGGTGCTTTCATTTACATGTTTTTAAGAGCATAACCCATCCGCATGAGAGGCCTGTTTACACCTCTGAGTGCAACTGTACATTAATTTTTTTCATCAGAAGGATTTCTTGTACTTGCGTGTTATACCATCAACCAATTTTGCCCAATCAAGGAACATCATCAATTGGAAAGACAAAGCAAAATGCTGTCATTATATCTAAGAACAAGATTATTGTGTTTGTATAAGTTTGGGAACAGTTTTTCACTATTGGCTGCATATCGTAGCATTTAGTTGTTTCTTTTCATTTGACAAATTAATGGTATAATAGGCAAGTACCAAATTTCTTTAGTAACTTAAAAATTGATATTTTCATATTATCCCTATACTTACTTCTCTGTGAATTTCGATACATTTTTGTTTGCACTGGAAAATGTCAAGTAATATATAGGTTACCATAATTTGTAAAATCTTGGGCAAAAAATCATGGCATAGGGATCATATTTATGCATTAAATAATTGCTATAATTTGTTTGGAATATTTTACGTAAAAGTATGCTTTTAATAATTGCAGAATATGCTAAATTAATTTTAATTAAAAAAAATTGTATTCAATCAAATCCTTTATTTAAGGCAATAGAAAATTTGTTTCATATTCATTCAGTTTAAGTATCCATTGAATAACTTTATTCGGTGAAATTGTCAAATCGGCCACTGGTCCGCCAAATTTTGAAAAATCGCTAATTTGGCGCATTTTTGCTTGTTTTGTTTTGGAGTAGCAACCCTACTACAACACGATTGGACTTCTCCCTCACTGATACAAAAATCAAAAGTGTTACCATATTTGGCGCTTTTATCAATTTGGCAAGAAAACACTTGGCAGGATAAGTGACTGATTTGACAATTCAACTCTTTGATATTAATTATTTAGAAATAATGACAAAGCATTTTAAAACTAAGTGTTCTGATATAAATTTTATCAAATTAAAAAAGTCTTTAATTTAGATCATCGTGTATGTTTTTAAAATTCTTTGGATGTGGCTTTTAATTATTATAATAGAATCTGATATTTTAACAAACAGGCTGTTTTGTTTTTAGAATTGAAAGACTTGCACAAGATATTGCCGAAGATATTGGAAATGAACCTATATTTGCTCTTTGTGTCCTAAAAGGAGGTTATAAATTTTTTACTGATCTGATAGATCAAGTTAAAAAATACAACCATTATGCTACACGTAACACAATTCGCATATCTGTGGATTTCATTCGATTAAAAAGTTACAAGGTAATTATGTTTTTTGGTGTAGTATCACTATTCAAAATTATTATAATTCCTTTTATTATTAATTGTGAAAATTTTAGAAAAATTCAATGTTAGCATAAAAATTAGCTGCATAGCTAATAAGAAATTTAACCTGTTAATCTAAGTATTATAACAAAGCATATATTAAAAAATTACAAATAATATATTGTGTTATTTTTTTACATACATACATTTTTAAACATTTGTACTCTTAAAGTTTCTAATTGGAAGTTGGTAAACAAGCCAATTTGTTATTTTCATTTTTAATTTTCATTTCATAGCATTTTTTGGAATAAATTAATTAGTCTAAAACAGTTTGCATGGCTTGGCAATTAAAAAATGATGAAAAGCTGTTGTCAAATTATTTCAAGGTTAAGCATTATTCATAGAAATAGTTCCTAAAATCGCCTACTAAAGTTGAATTTTATTTCAAACCAAGCACCTACATTGTGTGGTCCTTTATATTTGTGTTGAAAAAAGATCAAGAACAAAAGGATTGCACACATTTCTTTAAGTCCTGTTCGATTCATTTACTTGTTGTCTGTCAGAAATCAACTAAAAATATCTTTTCTAATGTACCTTAACACAGTGATAATTAATTAGTATTTATATTATGATTAATAATTTTAATGCTATTGATAATTTTATATATCCTAGTAGTTTCTTTTTATGTAATTATTCAGTTTTTTAAATGCTTGGTCATGAAGATTCATTGTTAACTTTTAATTATCATATATACTGTCTTTTATTTTCATTCAACATATTTATTCAAATTTTTGTCAGAAAATACATAAGTTTTTGGATAACTTCTCCAATAATCCAGTCAAATATTTCTTTTATTAGATTTTCATATAAGATTTTATTATTATATAGCATTTTAGAAAAGTAATTAAATTTTAAAATTGTAATTGGAACATTGTTTTAATAAGGAAACGTTTTGGAACATTTGAATTTATTCAAATGACTATTTATACCACATTACTATGTGGTCTAATTTTCAAAGTAAATCTAGAGCTTTTGTTTTAAATATTCAAAAAGCTGCATTTAAGATAAAACCTATTTCATTTTGTTTAATTCATGTATTTTTCTTCCTGCTATTGTGATTTTCATAAAACAAATAAATATTTGCGTGGTTTTTTTTAAAAAACATTTGTTAAAATTTTTTGCTTTATTTAGGAACAATTTAATATTATTTTAAAAGATAATAGTATTTAGTGTTTACTATATAATTTTTTTCTCCAAATAGGATGATGAAAGTATGCAAGATGTTCAAGTCATTGGAGTAGATGATATGAATGTTTTTACAGGAAAAGTAATATATTTTTCATGAAATTTTATAAAATACATATTTACTACTATTCATTGTTAAAGTTCGCTAAATTTTCAATTTTAATAAACATTCTATGATTATTTATCAGTACTTCTGATAATTACTGTGATAAAGAAAATTGTATTTAAAGCACTGGAGTATTCATATGTATATTTAGAACATCGAACAATCTTAAAAAGTCACATCAAATTGAATAGCAAAAAAAAAAAAAAAAAAGTTGCAAATAAATAAATCATATATTAAAAATAAATAAGTACAAAGTTTTTAATAGTAACTTTTATTAAGAAAAAAATGGAATTAGGCACTTATTTATATGAGTAAAAGAAAACTGCATTCACTTTTAGTATTTTATTGATTATAAAAGTGGATATTAATGATTATATCCCCTATTTAACTTTTTCATATTTCTTAGAAAAAATTATGCTTTCAGTTCTTAGGAAATTTTCTAAAAATTGTTACATGCTAGAGATATTTGTAAAAAGACTTAATTTAAAAATATTTTCATGAATCAGTCATATATATAAATATATATACCACTCATTTTGAATTCACAAATGTAATGTTGTTAAAAAGAAATACTACTTTCTTCAAACCTAGACTAGTGTATCTGAAAGTGCAAAAATCAGTGTGTGTTTTATCTAGAGTTATATCCCCCTCCACTATTTAAACATGTTTTGAAATATTTCTGAACAATCTGCAAATTTATGAAGAATTGCTAAAATAAATGAATGTTTTCAGAAACCTTCAGTATGTTTGGTTCTTTTTGGTACATGTTATTGCATTCAAATCATTGTACTATTCTAGGTGAAATAGGAAAAGAATCTTAAAAATTCTATATGATTAACTTTACATAAAAAAATTCAACATAATCTGTAGATAGGCTCATTGGCAACCATTTCTTTTAAAGTAAAAGGCATGTTTGAAGCTTTTAAAATAATTGAGTTTAATTTCAACTTACAATCGGACCTCTATTTAACAAAGGGGCTAAATCCTGGAAAAAGTTTGTTAAATGGAAAATTTGCTATATAGAGATTCATCTTTCAATATATTTTATAAACCACATAAAACAAATTTTAAATTCATAAACACTGTATATTAAAAGTAATTATTCACACTTGTAAATTAATATCTTTATTTTATATATCTTACCCATTAAAAAGAAAGAAAAACTGCAAGAAAAAAGAATATTGAGGAATAAACTGTATTTTCAACATGAAGAAAATAATTTTGTATTAAAATTAATGAAAAGGACATTTTCTAATTTAAAGCAAACAAGTAATTTTAAACATGCATTACCACATGTGTCCTTAAATTTAATTACTGATAAAATCTGTTAATTTTGTTTAAAAAATTTGCTTTGTTTCATAATACACCTCACATCTTTGCAATGCACCAAAAATCCCTTCATGCGTGTTTTCTTCACATTGTAATCTGCATTGAATTGTTTCAAATGAATTTGTCATTTTATCATATGAAGGTTTATTGATTTCTGTGGTATCGTAGTTTTCATCTTCTTTCTAATCCATTGTTGTATTTTTATTTTTCACACTGTTCAGAATATGATTCAGTAAGTGATCCAGAGGTTTCAGCTTCAGAATCAAAGGAAAGAAAATTATTCAAGCAACATATCTGTAATTGCTTGTTTTTGCTTTAGCTGTATCATATTTTTTGCATTTTTTCTAAGGGAATAGTGTTTTTGTTCATGCTAGCTGAACTTTTACTGCTGACAAAGAATCCAGCTTTGGCAAAACTGTTATGAATGGTGTGATTTGTGACATCATAGTTCCACACTTTTGAAATATCTGAAATACTTTACTGTAAGTTGATATTTGGCATGGATTGATTGAGAGTAATAACTTTTCGCAGTATCCTCTTGTGATGTGTACTTAAAATTTTTTTTATTAACACTTGATCCATTAAATGCAGTTTTGATGTAGTGTTTGGTGAGAAGTAAAAAACTGTAACATTTTTTAATTTTCGGTTGATTTCCTTTGGTTGGCCGGGGAATTATCTAAAAAGAGAGCAATTTTGTGATGCTCTTTAACCATGTTTGTCCAACCTTTGAATCCAATTTTCGCAAATTTCTGATGTCATCCAAGATTTTTTGTGAAAGTCATAATAAACTTCATAAGATTTTGCACCTTTGAAACATCTTGGAGTTTTACTTTTTTCTATAACTAGTGGTTTTAATTTCTGATATCCAGTCATATTTGCTCCTAACTTAAGTTATTCTTTCTTTGCTATGTTTTTTTACAAAGCATTTTCATTTTTAAATGTCAATTTTTTTGTGGTAAACATTGAAAAAATAAAGCAGTCTCATCTGTATTAAAGATGTTTTTTGGCTTGTAGTCTTTAGAAATTTTACTCGGTGTCTCTGTCATCCAATTTTTAATGTTATTTTCATCAATATCCTTATTTTCCCTAGATACTTTTGCTACAATTCAGTGTCTTTTCTTAAATTTTTCAAGCCATCTATTGCTACCTAGAAATTGGTTGTATCTCAATACCTACACAAATTGAAGAGCTTTCTCAATAATGAAAGGTCCAGAGATTGGAATAACTATCTCGCATTGTGTGTATCCACTTCAAAACTGCCTCTGACATCTTCATAGACACATGTTCTAACATTTTGAACAAGAATTCGTAGAATCATAATTTTTTAGCTTATCTCAATTTCTTATAATAGCTGTTTGGAGGAGTAATAAATTTTAAAGCAATATCTATTTTCTGGATGCCTTTATCCACTTCCTGAAGATTTAAATTTTTTAATGTTTAAGAACTTACATTTTGATGTTTTCAAGCTACAAGAAACAAAGTTACCAGTATGACTGATCAACTCTGCAAATGAACAGACTAGTTCAAGGACACAGGGACATGAAACAACTTTACTCAGGGTGAAAGGGGATATCGAAGATGTTTCTAGTGCACTGGATGGGGGGGGGGGGGTTAAAGGCTGCACTTGGATAAAACACCCAGAGTTCTATTGCTCTCAGCAAGTTAGACACTGACTAAAATCAGTTCAAGATTTATGACCAATATGAAATGTGTTAAAAGAGAGAATAACTTGAAATACCCAGAAATACTTCAAAAATAGGGAGGGAAAAAAATTGTATCGCAAGAGAAAAAGTTCGTTATATAGAAAATGCACTTAGCTGTTGGGAGGTTATTTTACGAAGAAAATCGTGAAATGTTCTTGGTTCCAGGAAAAAGTTTGCAAAATAGAAAAATTCACAATATAGAGGTTTGACTGTATATATATATGCATATGCAAATAGAATTACTCATGAGTATAAATAAGTTTACTTGTATTTGTATAACTTTATATTTTTCTGCCATGTTTCTCTTTATTAAGTAATCGTGTATTAAATTTCTAATATTATTTAAAATTACACGTTTGTTTCAATAGTAGTGTATTAAAATAATAATTTTTTAATCACATTTTAAATTCCTTACAGAATGTACTTATTGTTGAAGATGTGATAGATACAGGTCGTACCATTAAAGAATTGTTGCGACTTTTAAAGGCCTACCATGTGAAATCAGCTAAGGTGGCAAGGTAATTATATCAGTAGTAATACATTTTACATACAACTAAAACAGTCCAATTTGTCTTAATTAGAAGATATATAAGACAGTGTATTTCTTCTTATTGTGTAAATAAGTAATTGATATGAAATACTAATTCTATTTAGACTTCTTAGTATTTGTCTATCGTACTATCCTTGAGTCACCTAGTATATTTGTCGCTAAAAAGTTATCTGATTACCTCATATAATATGTAAATTTAAGGTGAAGTATGACTGGAATGTTTTTCATGTTCATAATCTTTGAAACTAGCCAAAATATTTTAAATGGATAATCTTTCATAATAGTCATACCTCAGCTAAAGAATAACCCAGTAAGGCAGCGATTCTCAAACTTTCAATATTTGTGACCCAATTTTCAATCATAATTTTCATTGCCCCCCTCCCATACAATAACAACGTACTTTCACACTAAAGCTACCCTACAACCTTAATTAAAAACCATACAAATTATCAAACTAAGAATTAATTTTTGTATATGTTACTTTTTCTTTCTAGATTTATCAGTATGTTATATCAGTGTAAATGTGTTCATTTTATTTTTTATTATGTCAATGTATATATATTTTGTTTTGTACTTGCTTTCGGGAAAATTAATAATTTTTTATAATTTTATTTTCGATGTGCTAGCGACCTCTGGGGGGGGGCAAAGCACCCCACTGTTTGAGAATCACAGAAGCAAGGCATCAGTTACTAATGATAATTCAAAAGAAAAAATTCTTGCGCAAGTCCCTACCAACCATATTAAGAAAAGTGATTCTTCTATCTTCAAAATTGAAGTGACTTTTGCTTTATGTCCTGAAAAATCTTTTTCTTAATTTTTCAAACTACAAATAATAATAATCTAAAAAAAGCATAAATAGGTATTGAGGAATATTTTTCAACTATTTAAACAATGTTTAAAGTTCGTCACTTTCCTTTTGTAATCACTAACATTAAATTTCAACCTGAATTAAAATTAAATAACCTATCTTTGTTCTGATGTGTATATTACATCACTTGTAATACAATTTTATGCATTTTTTCAGTTTACTAGTAAAACGCACCAAAGGAAATTTCTATCGTCCTGACTGTAAGTTAACTTTTTAAATTATGTATATTATTTTTTAGAAAAAAATTATAATAAAACAAAATTTCTTTAACAATTTTTTAAAAAATTTTGCAGATTGTGGATTTGAAGTACCTGATAAATTTGTGGTTGGATATGCCATAGATTATAATGAATATTTTAGAGACTTAGATGTAAGTATAAACTTTTAAAATGAGATTTCTGTATTGAAATCAAGCATTGAAAGTGCTTTTAGTATAGAATTCATAAAAATATTCTCTGTCCTGTTTTTGAAATGATCATAGTAGAAAAATAAAACAACAGATTTTAAAGTGACTTTGTAAAAGTACTTATAAATTAGCAATATTACTTAATATATATTGTATAAAACATAATTCTTCAGACATGATTAAAATTGTACAAATAAAACTTTAATCAATAACATGTATAACAAAGATGTAATTTCTTATTTTTTGGGCACAAGGGAAGTTCTGTCGTTTTTGAACATGTGCGCTTTATTGCATTGTCGATTTTTCGCAAAAATTTGGATCTGACTGAAACCAATTTAAGTAGTTAAATTAGTATATAATTGATGATTTATGTGCATTTTAGTCTGTATTTTTAACCTTGTAAAACTGTCACCATGAATGAAGAAAAAGTGCACTTGAGTTCCAAAAAAGGAATAATGCAATGGAGGCAAAAAGAAACGTGATATGTTTGGAGAGGAAGCAGTAACAGAGCTCGAACATACCAAAGAAGGCTTGTGAAATTTTGCTTGGGTGATTCTTCTTTGAAAGATGAACCCAGATCAGGAAGGCCGTCAAATATCGGTGACAAAGTGCAATGCAGTATGTTCAGGACAAATCCCATGTTAACTTCCACAGAAGTGGCTATTGCTTTGGATTACACTAAAAGGTTTCATGCCCAGACTCTGAGTGCCACACGAATTAAGTGAAAATTTTAATGGACAGAATATCAATGTTCTTCAAATCTTGCACTTCACAAAAGGGAAGCTTTTTTGGACCTCTTGGTGATTAGAGATAAGTGGATAGTTTACAAACACATAGTAAAAATATGCTTTTTTTCTAACTAAGGGGAGACATCACCATCCAAAGAAGGTTGTGTTGTTGGTGAGACAGTGAGAATATAGTGGACTACGTGATGCCAAGAGTAAATGAAACTGTCATTACTGTTTGCAACTTTATGTTGAATTCCTTTATTCAAAACATCAACGTTCATCTTTGGCCAACAGAAAGGGTGTAATTCTTCATCACAACAACGCTAAACATAGCTTACAAATTTGCAGAGTTGGGAAACTTTACCTCAGTCAGCATATATTGCACCATCTGTTCAGATTGCTGTAAAATCTTTCTTGATGAAAATAAATTATGAGGGTGTTCAAATAACAGTGGAAGAATTATCTCCAAAACGGAGGACTTCTTTTGCAGGGGGTTAGATAAGCTGCTAGAATGCTGGCAAATAGTTATAACTTACAAAAGACATATTTTAAATAAAAAATGAAAAGTTTGTTTTTTCTTTAAAGAAAATCAATTTTTTCATTCTGTTACTTTTTCATCTTAACCTATATTGAATTTTTGGAACTAACTCTCTAATGGATTCATAGAGTGCGATCATCTCGTACTGATTGTTAATATATATTCTGAATATAAAGCTATAAATTTTTTACTGTGTTTATTTACTCAGATTTTTATTCAAAACGAGCTTAATGCAGAATATTGATTTTAAAAATGTCCTTAAGATTAAAAAAAAATCACACCTATGGTTTGAATTTTTTTTATATTTGTTTGCATCAAATTAATGTACAACACGTTTTGAATTTCTATTTTAAGTGTGTGCAGTTATTTTAAATAAAATTATATCAGTCTTTTTTTTTTCATTGAAAAATATGTAAAGGAAAAATTACTTACCTTGTTTCAATGTTCGGGGAGAAGTTTTCTTTCAATAGTACCTTATTAATATGAACAAATTTGGACGGGGGGGGGGGGGATAAGGAATGGTAACTGTGTTTTTATTGAAATATATAAATTTAATATTCTGTCATAAACATGAACTTTAAGATTATTAGAAGAAAAAAAATCAAGAAAGAAAAGATTTCATAATCTATTATTGTGTTCAGTTGTATGTATTAAAAATATTTACATTCTTTTTCCCTCCTTTTCAGCATGTTTGTATTGTAAATGAATACGGGAAGAAGAAATTTGGTTCCTCTTATCCAACCAGAACTCCGATAAGGCAGTAAACTGTGATTTTTCTTTTAACACAATATGCTTGTGATTATTTGTATTAGGTTTTAGTAGCAGTATTATGTCTTAGAATATTTATCTTAGTTTTTATGCATTCATCCTGGTTTCAATATTTTATATGTATTTATATGATTAAATGTCATATTTTCTTATTTCTGTGTAGTATGTGATGGTTGTAAAGAATTAAACTACATGAATGAAACAAGTTTTCATTATGCAGTTTATTAAAATACATTTTGTATAAATATATATTTTCATTTACAGATCACACTAGTCTGCGTAAATAGTGGAAAAATAAATACCATAGCTTTTTTTCATTATACAAAAGTAAAAATACAAATTCTGTCTAGGATACATCATACAATACCATACCAAAATAATACTGACACTGTTACAGAGAAATATTAGTTACAAAGCATCTATATTTAAATGCATTTATTGAATCTCATCTCTTCAATTCCTTGAATAATGAAAATCGTATGACAAAATATGAAGAGCTTTTACATTTAAAAAAAAATACATAGAAATGTATCTGGAATGTTTTCTTTCAAATATATTCATTTGAGCCCACTAAAGTTTCACATTTTTTAAATGCAGCATTATACAAAATATCACATTTTTTAATGGTAAATAACTTTGCTATAGTTCTGTTGTCAGAAGAATATATGTATCCTGTGAAGGTGGTGCTACATGCCAAGGTGAAATGTGGCTCTCTTCTACTAAAATAGATTTAGTAAGAGGTTGTGAAAGGGATGAATCCTTCTGTAAATAATGTCACAGTATGAGTTAAAATATTTTAACATGAAAATCAAACAAAATTTAATGAGTTAAATACATGGCAGTCACATGCATGTTTCTCCATTGAATTAAAAACTGACATCAAAATTTTACAAATAGAACATACAAGTTAAATATAAGATTTCTAAATTTTATAGTTCAAGATGGTCAAGTATTATGGTAAAAAAAAATTATTTTGTACATGTATTTTTAAAAAATGTCCACAAATACGTTCTTTTTAAATGAAAGTTTCTGAAAATCAAAAGTTAGCAACACCGAAGACCATTAACCCCTTAAGCATTAATCACGAGTCTGACTCGTGTAAACTTATTTTGACTATGTAAATCAATCACGAGTCCTACTCGTCTAAACTTATTTTTAAATAATTATTTCAGGCACATAATTTATAAATAAGTAATCATTTCAAACTTTACAATTTATTCAAACAATTAAAACTGCAAGGGGTTAACTTATTGGCTGGAGACATGTGATTATCAAGAGACTAAAACATCACATGAATTTAGCCCATTGCTTCAAAAAATTATATATAGGAAAATATGCATAATTTCTTTTAAAAATAGTTGAAGAGGGTTCTGATCTACAAAAGTCTATTGTATTACTTTCTAAAAATCTACTGCACTCAAATTTTAAACTATAAAATTTTAATCACATTATTTTGAAGCAGACTAATTAGTTTTCTTTGTTCATTAATTCTTGGGACAAAATTGTCTGCATTATACTATGACTATACATTATTTGTCAGACTGACCCTCTGATGGGAACACCTGCTCTCCTGCACCTCAGCACCCAAGGTCATGAATACTGACTGTTGCGCCACTGAGTTTAGTTTAAGTAAAACATTATTTAGCAAATTTCAAATTTGAAAAAGGTGTTTGTGATACAATCTTTAAAAGCATTAATGTAATTAATAATTTATAATTATCAGTATAGTAGGAAATCATCTTCCAATAGTTAAAACTCTTGAGTTGAGTGATTAATAATCAAGAGCATGATTTTCCTAATGGAGATCAAAATTAATCAAGTTAAGGAATTAGTATATTTTCTGAAAACATTTTTCAGATTTCTCATGAAAATTAAGATAAACATTAAAGATAAAAAAAACAGTTTTAATTAGAATACTTAAAGTGAAATTAAAATTACCATAGACTCTGCAAGTTCCTGAAGTATTTGAGGCGGGCTGAGTTTTGCTTTATTACATGTATCACAGGTATTGCTAAAGGATTAAAAAAAAAAGTTACCAATTGTCTTTCAAAATAAAGCTAATATTTTAAAAAAGAATTAATGAAAAAACTTTACCAATCTATCAAGTCACATGTGCTAATCTTGGAAGAGGAGACAATTTTCTCTACACCAGCTTTGTACTGTAATTCTTCATCCGGATCAGGTGTGAAAGATTTTTCACCTAAACAATATTTTATTTTCAGAAAATATGAAACATAACTTGGGTTATATTTCACTATTTAAGTATGCATATTTTATTATTAAATAAAATATGCATACTTAAATAGGTGCATATTGGTTATACTTAAATTGGTTTAATAAACTTATTAAACCAATTTTTATTTGAATAGAAATCAATAGGTTTATAGGCATATTTTTGAATAACAATTCTTATGTATCTTTAAAATATGGCTACTAATAAAATTAATGTGATTATAAAAAGATTTAGAAGAAATGAATGTTTAATTTAGGGAATACAACTGTATGCCAATAAATATTATTTGATTCACAATGCAGTCTTAAGGGGTAAAAGGTTCTTTTTTTCTTTTCATTTTTTGAAACATAAAATTATCAAATACCAACTTGTCAATTTTTTAAAAAAAATTTTTCCATTAACAGTTAAAACTGTAAAATCAAATATGTTATTCTAAATAAAATAAAAAATAAGGTGATATAAAATGCCATGTGTGCGAATGATAATCAAAAGTAATTTTTCTGATGTTAAATAGCAATTTTTTCAAAATTTAATGTAACTTATTTCTGCTTATTATACTCGTATTATGATGTAACAGATGTTTTTTTAATGATAAATTATAAAATATTCTTGGCTTATACAATATCAAAACAAACTTTATAGAAACATGAAAGATAATATTTATGGTTTCAGGATTCTAGATTTTTCAAAAACTTCTTGTTAGAGAAATATGACTAGGAGATAATTTTCGACAAAGAGGGCTTATGTTTTAAATGAATATGTATAAATTTCTTGTAGTACACATGAGTTCTGTATTTCAAAAATATATTATTTTACAAATGATACTTAACAGAAATCTCAATAATATGCTAGAGAATTTTACTTATAAAATATTATATTTAATTCTAGATTGCTATTTCATATTTAATTAATGACATTATTAAAAAAAGTAGTTAAAGTTACACACACATAGCTAATAAAAAAGATCTAGTAAAATTATTAAATATACTCTTTCCTTTCCACTTTTCTCACTAAAAGCCCTAGAATAGGCAAGGAGGTTATAATGCATTGAAACAAAGATATTACATTAGTATACTGTAATTACATAACTTGGAAATTTTTAAAATGAATCCTTGATTTCTATAAATGTTTAAAAGAAACATGTCCAACAAAATAGATTTTGTTCTTACTGAAGTGTAGAAAATATATTTAAAAAAAAGGTTTAATTCCAATACTTGTTGCCCTAGAGTGGCTACAAGAATGAAACCTCATAATTTTGACATGCACTATAACTAAAGTGATCTGTGCATATGTCCTAATCCTCCTGCTGTTAATATGTCACACAAGGAGCATGAAACAATTATATTTTGTTAAATTATTTCACATAATTATTTTCAGTGACACAGTCAGCCTCAACAATAAAAAAAAAACCCAACGCTGCTCCATCAATCAAACTGTAATAGACTTGACAAAGTTTTAATGATTGGAAGAAAAAGAAAAGCATACTCACTGTTTTTAGACTTTTCTTCATTCACTTTGGATTTCAGAATATTACATTTCATCTGATCCAAAGGAATTGGTTTGGCACCTCCACTACTTGGCAACATTTTGTTGTTTGGAAGAATGTTGATATCTTTCGTGGATGAACTGCAACCTGGAACTTTGGGCAGGCCTTTCCTTAGTATGGAAGGAGAGGAGTCCAGTGCTTTCAACTTGCAGGCTAAAATTTCAGCTTCTGCATTTTTTTTACACACAGATGAGGAAAAAGTTATTATTAAAAACAAATATATTTGATATGCATATAGAATATATAAAATTTGTGAACCTCAGCTTGTTTATTATAAGTTTTTAAAATAAATATCATTCCTGTAAAAGCACAAAATGTTCATATTTTTTAATGATCTGCAACAAAAGTCATTTTTGAAGATATAAAATTGATACACTATTTTTTTAAAAATTCAGTCACAATAACAATTAACGGCAGTTTGCAATACCATTAACTACATAAGAGATATTATTATAAAGTTTATAATATTATAATTAAACACTATGTATTTAAATCATAAAATAGTGCAACAGCAATAGATTCCAGATTATTTATTATAAAGTTATTCAATTCAGTTAAAAAAAAATTCAATAAACAAATTATTTTGAGCAAAGATATTTCAAATTGAAAAATAAATAACTTACTTAAATTGCAACTATTTATTTTCCTTTTTTTGAATTTAAGATATTTATCCTTATAGGTATGATTTAAAAATGCTCATCATTCAGAATTTGTAAAAAAAGCACTCGGAATCAAAAATAATACGGCAAATATTTTTGTATAAGATAAAGCTGCACTAATTAACATCAGTTTAACAAAGAAATATTAAGGATTAAATTGATCATCCAAACAAAACTTTAAGTTAAATTTAAAGCGAAACAACTAATAATACTATTTGTATGCTAGTCATTTTACTTTTATGAATATATTAATATAATATACACCCAAATCTGTTTTTGTGTGTGCTATAAATAAAAAAAAGTTAATCAAATGCATAGTATGAAAAAGAACGATTTCAATTGTATGCATTTTGTTTTAACATACAGGATTTCAACTTCAGAAAAAAATTGGAATGCCATTTTTTTTGCAATCAATATCAATTCTGAAAGCACTTTAAAAGTCCAGAATGAGCTTTGATCTTGTATCTGGTTACCATGACATACAAGTGGCTGACTAATAAATTACTGTCACAAAAACTAATTATTGACAACTCTTATCATAAGTGTCAACTTTGAACTAGTGTGAGGTCGAATCTTCAAGAAATGAAAGTGATTGTGAAGATATTCCGATCAAAAATTCAGGTTCTTGACTACAAAGAATAGTCTTTATAGTACATTTTGGAATTTACAATAAATATTTTTTCTTTTTGTAAAATTAATTTCTAGCTACATCATGAGGTTTAGAATTAGATATCTCTCAGAGATTTTTTTATTTGGTGTCTATTTACAGCATTAAAAAAATTAATGTGCTGCAAACAATGCATTTTTACAACTGCTACAAAGTTTTAGAATATTTTTATGTGTTTTCTTTTTTGCAGTCCCTATACCCTACACAGAAACAAGTTTAAGTATATTACAAAGTATTAAGTTTCTGTACATGGATGCACAAATTTTACAAAATTGTTGTCAAGTTGGTTATATTTCCTTTGATAAATATGCTTATTTTTTTTCTACATTTTAAAAACTTGCTTTAAATGTACTTATTTCCATATTATGAATAAAATAAAATTACAAATACAAAATATTAATTGACAAAATAATTTGGATATAACGTATATTTACTCGAATCTAAGCTGCACCCCGAGTTCTCTACAGGTTTTTGAGAAAATATAAAAAATTGTGTAAAAGTTTCATTGATATGCGATTGTTGAAAAAAAAAATAGTGAAGAAAAAAAGAAGTTAACAATTAATTTATTTTACCAGCATAAAAACTTTCAAATACAAACAGGAATCTATAATTACTCTTAACTGTCAGTAACATGTTTCGAAAATGATTCATCACCATTTTCCAAAATGGTGTCGTCTTCTGTGTCTTTCCATGCATTTATTATGCAGCATTTTTTTTAAAATAATGCATTATAGAAAAATGTAAAAGAATTATTTAAGACTATTGAACATTTACAAACAAAAATTATATGATTTTGCTTACGCCATCACAGTATATTTGTCACATCTGTGTCAAATTTTCAGAGACCGCTGCTCTGTTTCCGTTTTTTACCCCCCTGCATGGAAAATTGCCTCCATTTTCAAACTTGTGTCATAGTGAACTCGTCTTGATGCTATTACCGATATCTTTGATGTTAAAGAGATTAAAAGAAATCGTATGCAAAAAAATTTCCTAAATACCAGCAAACAACGATGTTTAGGATAGACTGAATACTGGAGATAAATTGCGCAATGGGATAAAATATAGATACAAGTAGCCAGAATGAACGATTACATTTTTCCTGTGAAAGGGGTGAAAGCTCAATTTTTTCCGTCCAACAAATGTCTTGCCTTCGATTCTAAGCCACACCCGATTTTCAGTAGCATTAATACTGGAAAACTAGTGTGGCTAAGATCCGAGTAAATACAGTATATATTTCGTATTCTTCATCACTAGAACTCATTTAATTTAACAGATAATTAATTCAAAACTTTATTATTGATTTTATTTACAAAATATGTTTTAAAAAAACTAACATATATATATTATATATATATTCTTTTTCATTAAAATTATATGTGTGTTTGTGTTAAATAGGACAAAACAAAAATAGCATTTAAAATTTTTTGAATTTCATATCAGTCATTTCTATTCAGTCTATTTGATAATAACTAGAAATGAATTAACCAGAAATGTAGGAATATAAAAATAAGTAAAAATAATACCTGATAAAGGGTTATGTTCGATGCTTGTGGATGGATTTGAGCTTTCTGCGTTGCAATCCTGCGATTCACTTGAATTAGGTGCATCTTTAGTGATGGACTTAATCAGTTCACTAATTTTGTCTTCAGATTGATTAATGAACGAAGTGCTCGCATTATCATTTAATCTCCCATTTGACATAACTGAAGTACTGTTTGAAGCTGTATCTATACTCTCTGAAATTCTATTTATGAATGGAAAACAATTTTAGTTGCCATGAGAATAAGTTCATAAGAAAATATCACACACAGTTTCTTAAGAAAAGGCTTTGCATAAGATATCAGCATAAAATCAGTGATTTTTTTTCAAAAAAAATCTTAATTTTGATTTGTATTTACTTAAATGTGACATTTGAAGCATTAAAAATTGCTTTTCATGAGTTTCTGAAATGAATTCTAGATTTTTAAAAAAAATTAGAATATTTTTCAAATAACATTTAACTTGTTTTTGATAAGTTAAAATATACCACATCAATCTTATTTAATATATCCATATAAGAATATGCTTTTAAAATTCAATTGCTTGAAAAACACATTATAATTACACTAAATGAATCATTCAAAAATTCATTTCATTAGAGAGTGGAATTGCAAAACTAAACTAAATATTTTACAATACATACAGCACTACTAGAGCATAATCTGGTATAAACAGATAAAATCAAAAGTAATTCAAGAAATTCTATTGATAAATCAATTTAATTTTTAACAAAAAAAATGGAGCATACATGTTACTAAATAATATTCAAAGACTACAAATAAAAAAATTAAGTATATAAAAATGATTAATTAAATATATAAATTCCAAAAATATATCAAACTTATTTCATTGCATTGCAATATAATTTTTAGTTTAAAGCAAATTTAATAACTGAAATTAATTTAGTTCATAGAAAAAAAATAGCTTTGAACTCAAGTTAAAATCTCTTGAAGTGATACACCACATTTTTAATAATAAAATATTACATTCAACTAAGTTAAAAAATTACAAATTGTCATGCTATCTTTAAATATGTATTTAAAGATAAAGAAAATAAATTTATGATCAGCAAGTTTTGTTTCATGTGGACTAATAATTAGAATGGTAACAAAAAGAAATGCATTTAAGTGTATTACAAATCCTATGTGTGTATAAGAAAGATGCTGTATAATTAGTTTATCTTTAAAAAATATTAATAGTTAAAAATACAAAATAAAAGTGTAAAACAGAGCAAAAATTCATTTTTTGAAACATTTATCATAGTATTAACAAAAATACATAGAAAATTAAACTTTTACTTACATTGTGACAGGTTTGCGTGGCTCATTAGGTTGTGCTTGATTTGGACGGCGTGAGTATCTCTGGCTTGGCCTTCTTTCAAAATGAACTGTTCTTCTAGCTCGATTATGCTGAATAGCTTGAAATTCCGTACGACCACTGTAGAAAACAAGGAATGAGTGTATTTATAAGATATAATTTAATATTCTTCAGTTAACTTAACTCAGTGACGCAACAGCCCATGAGAGCCAAGGCCTACTGTGCCCAACTCAAAATACCTGACCTTGGACCCTGAGGTGCAAAAGCAGATATTCCAGTCAAGTGGTCAATTCGACCCGAAAAGTTTTAAAGCAAGCTTGGTACTCATTTATCGACCCACTGAAGGGATGGAAGGCTGAGCCGACCTTGCCCAGCCCGGGGATTGAACCCCGGACCTGTGATGTGGAAGTATGATGCAATACCACTCAGCCACTGGGCTTATTCTTTAGTTAATAGGTAAAAATTAGCAAGTTTATAAATTTGATTAACAAATGTCAGCTGACATTTTTTTAGGTAAAATAAAATATCAGCAGCATGTATTTGAAAATATGCATATATTTATACTTATAAAATATTAATTGCACTTTAATTTTTAAACATATTTGGTACTAGTATTTGATAAAAAAAAATTCTGTTTACAAAACATTTCTTTTTCAGCCTTGTAAAAATTATCATTAAATGAAAATATATTTGTTTTGATATATAAATTATTTTATTCATGTGCATTATGAAAATACTAGGTAAAAAGATTTGTAGTCAATTTATCTTTTGTTTTTGGCTATCAGAACGTAATTATTAAATATAAATTCCATATGTTGTACAAATTCATATAAATATTCATGACTAACCTATATCGAAAACGTGAGCCCATTCGAATGAATCCTTGTTTTGCTGAAGGCTCCATAGCGGGCCCTCTCAGGCGGAAGAAAGCATGATGCTCTATGGCACATTTCCATAAATGTTTGCAAGCTCTTTGATTGTGAAGACGAAATACAAAAGTATGCTCTTGTTCTTTACCCTATGAAAGAAACGTAAATATAGAGTTACATCTTTGTAAATACAATGTACACAAGTAAATTTTATAGCCCATTTATTTTTATTTAAATTCTTACCTCATCATCATCTTCAATGACAACAAGACTAAGTTTCTTATTCTTGAAATTTAACTTCGTTATTTTTGGCCAAAAGAAGAGACCAATTTTTGTGCTACCTTCGAAGACTAGAATACCAGTTGGAGTGAGACCCAATGAGTACTCATTGCCATCTTTTCCCTAAAAATAAAAATGCAGAATTAATAATTTGAACCCATCAACATTGTCTTTTATCTTAGGTACAGATTTTTGAATTTTTGAAGAACTTACTTAAAGCAAATCGTCAAAATCTTAAACATAAAATTATGATAGGAAAAAAATTATACATATCTTTAAATTAAAATAATTTGCAATTGAAAATTAAAAATATTTTCAAACACCAAAAACATATTCTACCAAATTCAAAGGTACATAAAATAATATACTTACTAAAACTGTGTGCATATCCACACCATACATCTCTAACCATTTAACTTTATGTAAAAAATTTAATTCAGCTTGAGCTGGAGTCTGACCTCTGAAATTAAAAAAATAATAAATTTAATCATACAGCTTACTTATAGCTTAATATAAATATATATATAATGGATGAGACAGATTTTATTTTGCTTAATATTTTATAGATTATACATAAGTATCCCAAAAAAATTGATTCAAATTATAAAAGTAGATGATATTAAATTGTTTCATAAATGCTTATTCACTAATCTCAATGAATATTTAATTACCATAATTAACTTATGATTATTTAGTGAAATTTGCTAAAAAATACTATAACAGAATTCTATTCTTACAAAAAAATTATAATTCTTAAGCTTCTTCAAATATGTGTATGTACATATATACAGATGGACCTCTAATGAAGTTGCTAAATCCTGAAAAAAGTTCTTTATGTGGAAAATTCATTTAATAGAGATTTGTCTTTTCTTTACATTGGTTCTATAAAAAAGTTCACTAACTAGAGAAATTCGTAAAATAGAAGTTTGTAAAATGGAAGTCTGACTGTATATATATATCATTAATAATAATATGTGCCACATTTTTATAAATCTAAAAAAGAGCAAAAATAGAAGAATAACCAGACAGTATAGATAAAAAATAAGTGATCCCCAATAGTATAATAGCACCTAAGAAACTAAAATTGTCGGTTTACACATAGTTTTCAGGCTAGCCTACTTTCATATGTAATTTTCCTATACTACTGGGTTGTAGGGAAAATAGTAAGATTAGGATAGAAGATATTAATAACATTAAATGTACTAAAACTAAGTTACAGATGCTAACACCAAGTAAAATTACCAAGGAAATATAAAACTAAATCTACTTACCTAATGTAGAAAATATTAAATACAAATGAATATATAGTAAATGCATACATATAAGCCTACAATCTTAGTTCCTAAGTCTACGGAGTTTGCTATTATACTACTGAGACAATTTTATTTTTTACCTATACTATTGCTATGTATTTCTATTTTTTTGCTTTGCTTAGCTAGATTTATGGCAATTTAGTATATGTTTATTGATAACACACACATAAATAGTTCCAAAAAACTTAATTATATTTAATGAAAAACAAAACTCAAAGAAAGTTTAAATTCATTACCTACCTGCATGTTTTATATTGCTCCAGTATGTCAGCTTCCATTTCTTCGGTTTGGTTAGAAGCAAACCGAAATTCAGAAACAAAACCGAGTGTGTGAACAGATTCATCATAATCTCCACATTCGGCTGTAAACATAAAATTCAATTTTTTGTTAGTAATTGTGATAGCAAACACAAACAATATTAAAAAGCAACCAAACAGCAATATCAATCATATTGTGAAAAAGAAAACAATAATTAAAAATGTGATAATGATTTGAAGTTAATACATTCAGTAAGACTAATTATGATTCTAAGGGCTATTTATTTTTTTAATTTTCGAAGCTAACGTCAATAAAATAATTACTTTGATTTTTATAACATATTAATACAAAATATCGATTTAAGAAGTAAAAGTACTTTTCCGTTAGCATGGCGCCAATCAAAAGTAAACACAAGCACCCCAAATTTTTGTTACTCATGATTTTTTTTATAAATAAATGGACTAATGAAATGTATTAGAAAAAAAATAGTAATGCTGCACTTGTTCTTTTGCCTAAATAAGTATTTTCAGGCTCATGCAAAACCATTAGGTACCATTATTTTTTAGTATGTTTTACTTAATGTAGGCCTTATAAAATAACTTTACTAATACATATTTTTAAATTCATTTCATATACTTATTCTTGGAAACAAATGGTTGCCACTCTAACACAGACGAATATCAACACATTTCGAATGAGTTTTGGTTTTACTCAGGTTTATATCCTTTGTATTCCTAATGAGAAAATCAAGCATAGTGAGAGTGGGCCATGCATTCTAATGGGCCATGGTATTCTAGTACCATGTTGGGATTTCAAGTCACTCATGACCTGTCTTCACTATGCCTATTGCCTCATAATGAACCATATTCACATAAATTACGATACAAATTAGCAAACATCAGGCGGTCTCTCTGTGGGTACCTTTCACGATACAATCTTTCTGCTGATTGTATCGTGAAGGCAGAATGTGTTTTACAGATATGTGTTTGTAAAACATTTTGTAGTCCTCTGCAGGCAATGACAGCTCAAATGACTGCCGTAATGCAAGTCTGTTTCCTCCAATGCTCTCGTGAACAGTTCCACTTAGCACTGAATGAAGATATTACCGACCATGGGTTGCAATGCAAATCTGGATCCTTATGATGACTCCTACCTCCCCTTAAAGTTTTTTCCTATGAACCTGAGATAACCTGTATATTTGTGTTTACATATGGAGTTACAAAAGATAATGTCTCTAAGAAATTCACCGAAACAGCTTCGTAAAAGCTTTTACACACTATCTGTGCTACAATTTAATGCTAAATGTATACAAACAATAGGTCAAATAAATGGAATACGAAAGTAATGTACTGTATTATTTCTGTCATACATTAATATAGAGATTGACTATTTTTACAGGTGTAATTTGTTATTTTATCAAGGTGTAAATCTGTGTATGTATTGCAAGTTACTTTTTTAATATCTGACACTAAATTTTATATATAAACACTAAAAAGTTTAAAATAAGTAAAATAAAATATTTGATGATATGTAAACTCAATAACAGTTAACTGAAAAAAACCACAACAAAAATACCTTCCTTCTGGAGTGAGTTAAGGGGGGGAAAAGTGGTTGGTCTTTTGAAAATGAACTTAATAAAAGCTGGCAGCAAAATTTTTAAAAAACCATATTCATCCTAAATATATATTTTGGTATTTCTCAATTTAAGCAATAAACAAGGAAGAGTGTTGAGCTTTAACTAATACACAATAAAAACAGTATCAAATGCCCCCAAACATTTAGATATTTTAACTGCAAAAAACATTCAAAGTCTATTTTTTTTCATGATGCATCAAATATTTTTTAACTCACTTTTAACTGCATTATATATTAAATTTTTTTTCAAAAACTTACATTGTAAGGCTAAGGCGGAGACTTCAACAACAGTATTGTAAGGACATGGAAGTTTTCCAGTCAGAATGTCTTGTTTCAGTTGAAGGAAAAACAAATACCTATAGAATAATAAACATATATAAATATTTTTAACATATATTGATATGAGTAATTTAATATTGATTTACTAATTATATTAACCAATCCTTAAAAATTTCACAGATAAAATAAACACTGATAATTACCATAAATTGTTTATTTGCTCTCTTTAAAATGTCACTTACACTTAAGCATCACTGAAAGTACGAATAGTATAAGTCTGAACAGACAATTGAATAAAACTTCACTTTCCCATATGAAATCTATTTACCACTCTAGGTTAGTAGAAATCAGAGAGCATCACTAAATTCCGACACTGCTTACCACGAGAACAAAAAAAGTTGAAAGGGTGTAAATAAGAATAATAATCAAGAAAGAAAGCTACTTTTAAGAAATAAAAATGATAGTGTCCACATAAGCCAATAAAAGAACATAATAATCCTTTATATGTTATGTGTTCATATCTTATACAAATTCGTCGACAAGCATTTGTTTTTTAAAAAAATGATGGTACTTACATATTATACCATCAATCAATTTCATCAAATCAAACACCGCTGCCAAATGGGACAATATAAGTCAATAGTGGAAAATGTTCTCATGCACATTTACACAGTAAATAATATTGATGATAGCTTTTGGTGAAATTTTCTGAATTGGTGATGTCTTTTTACTAGGCAAAACTGATCGACGGTATAATACATAAGTACCAAAATTACTTACATAATATTATATAAAAGTTTTAACCTCTTCTTATATAGAAATTAAGATTAATAATACTCAATAAAATAATATATAAATTCTGACCCCATTAACGGTCAGTGTCTATGGTTAATAAAGTATGGGTTAAGCGAACCACAAGTTTCAATATATTCATAAGAATTTCAGTTAGCGTGATTTCAGTCTGTCATGAAAAATAAAAATAAAATACTTTTATGTTAGCATTTAAAATATATTTAAAGAAAATTGAGTTCATTGTTTTAAATGCAAAAATCCAAAATGGAACATTTCACTTTCTGGGAAACATTAATACATCTCTCTCTCTCTCTCTATATATATATATAATAGAAAGGGAAAAAAGCATTAATGTCAGTTCATAACAGGAAATCCTGACATGACCTGAACAAAAAATTAATCCGAATTTCATAAAATAAAAAATAAGGATCATGACTTTACACTGTCTGGGTTTAATATGACTTTTCATTATGACATATATTGAAGCTATACGATGGCTATTGGCAAAAGACCTCGTGATTTAGAACCTTGGTCAAGTGATGAAAATACACACCTCACTCTCCGAATTTCCATACAACACCAACGTGAGGATTTCACATCATTTAGGAGTGATATCACAGGCGATTACCAACTTATGTAGTATGTATATTTAAACAAACAGTAAAATAAATTAAAGAAACAAAAAATAACCAAATGTCTTCTGACCTAGTCAGTTCTTCTCTCAAATTAGTAGGCTCATATGAATAAAATTTAGCTCCAAGGTGACATATAAAAGGCAATGATCCTAAAAAATAAATCGCTAATAATTAAAATATTGCATATGTAATTGTTTATAAATAATAAATTGGAAAAATATGTAATACTGTAAAATTATTTGCAAACGTTTTCTGCAGCATAAATAAGGTAAAAATTCTTACTTAATAATCATGAATGGTAACCGATATATTTATCTGAATATGAACAAGCAAAAAATTATACCTCAGAAATTATTTATTATAAGCATTACTTATTTACATTTTTGGCATTATTTTTCAATTCCTACTATTAGTTCACACACTCTCCCTCAATATTTATGTATATATATAATCAAAATTTCTCTACAAGAGAGATGAATAAACATAATTAAAACTGAAAAGAATTGAAATTGCAAGATAACCAGACAACAGAATTTAAAAGAAAATATGAAATATTAAAATAATAGAGTTAAATATAAAATATATAAAATAATGGATGCTATATCTTGTTCAAATTTTCAATCGTTAATAAAATGCATTTTAAAGCACTCAATTGAGCTGAAATTTTACACTCATGTCCATAAATTAAGGATAATTCAGAATCACACAGAAATTGAACTCTAAAATAAAAATTTCACCTGTAGAATTATCACACACATCTTGAAGAAGAATATGCAAATTACAGGAAACCACCAGATGGCGCGGATAGTACGTCACAATGACGAGAGGGGTATATAAGGAATGGTGGCAAAGAAGTAAAATTGTTCACAAGCGCTTTAAAAGCCTTTCAGTGCAATAACCGCATAGTTATGGCACAAAGGAAGCATTTGGATGATTTTTTATGTGGTAGAATTATCGGACGACTGTAATGTGGACGTACCCAGCTGGAAGTATCCGAGGAACTTGGAATCGCCCAGAGTGTCATCTCCAGGCTTTGGCAACGATTCCAAGATGATGGTAATGTGAGTAGATGTTACAGCACAGGTCACCCCCGAGTTACAACGCCGAATGAGGACCGGTATTTGGCAGTTACTGCCAAAAGAAACAGACGGAGCACAGCAGACCTATCTCGTCAGCTCTCTTCAGCTACCGGTACGACAGTTTCAAGGCAGACCGTGTACAGACGCTTAGGGCACATTGGTTTATATGCTCGTAGGCCTGTCAGATGTGTTTCCCTTACCGCAACTCACTGTCGCCTGCGATTAACCTGGAGTAGAGAGCATGCATTGTGGACACCGCAACAGTGGTCTTGTGTGATGTTTTCCGACGAGTCCAGGTTTAGTTTGCAGTCTGATTCTCGCCGGACTTTCATATGGAGAGCGCCAAGTACCCGTTACCACCAAGAGAACACCATTAAACAACACCGTTACGGTGGTGCAGGATGACTCGTTTGGGGAGGAATTATTCTTGGTTCCAGAACTGACCTTCATGTTCAGAGTGTAACGATGACAGACCACATCTATCGGGATGTCATTCTGGAACAACATGTACGTTTGTTTCGGGGCGCCATGGGTGCCGAATTTCTGTTTATGGATGACAACGCCCGCCGTCCTCTCCGTGCAAACATTGTAGACGAATGCATTCAATCGGAGGATATCACCCGTATGGATTGGCCAGCATACTCACCGGGCTTGAATCCAATAGAGCATGTGTGGGATATGCTTGGCCGACAAATTGCAGCCCGTCAACCCTCTCCCACCTGTCTACCGGAACTTCGGAGGGCATTGCTTGATGAGTGGTGTAATATTCCCCAAGATCAGATTGATAATTTGATACTCAGCATGCGTAGGCGTTGTAAGGCCTGTGTTGCATCGTCCGGGAGACATACTCCGTATTAACCATCATATTAACCATGTTATACTGTTTTTTGTAAATAGGTTGTTTTTTTTAAATTTGCTCCAGGGAGTAAAAATCGCAATTTTTATTAATTATGTCAAACATATAGCATCTTTTTTGCTCTCTACCTTTTGTTTAATAAATAGACTTTACAAATAAGTCAAATTTGTTTTGCTTCTGTCTCTTTCTTTGCCTGAACTTCATTATCTTTAATTTATGGACATGAGTGCATATACACGCTTATTTAGGATGATAATACAGAAATTAAATTGTAATTCATAAAAATTAATTGATTAAAACTAACTATTCAGAGAATTACAAATACAGCCACGTTGGCATCATTTTTGGCGACTTGGGTCAAAACTTGAAAATGCTTCTTTTCTCTCGTTTCAAAGCTGAACTGAAATTTTATATACATGATGGCTTTGGATTATAATACAATACTTTAATAATAATTAATAAAAATTAATTGCCACTTAATGTTGTGATTTTGTCATATGTATGTACATATTTATATTAATTGTAACTATTTAATAAAAAGTAACTAAAATAAATTTTTTGTTGTTGTTGTTGATCTAAGTAGGAACTGACTTAAATTTTTTTTATATTACTTGTTTTTACTATTATCCCTTCCTTGAATCAAATTATATAATCAAATATCAAATTACTGTAACATCCGGGGTATAACGCGCACCTGTGCATTTTTTAATTTTTTATGCGCCGTATGCGAAACCTGAAATGTATGTGTGCAATGCTCTTCTGTTTTGAAGTCATTTACTCAAAGTTTTATGCCAAGCTTTAGAAAAGAAAGTATACTTCGAGATCAACAAACCTTTATGTTCATATGGAATGTCATTTCTTTTAAATAAACAGTATTTCGATACGTGTACAAGCATTAAATTTTTTATGCCCATCTTTTCTTTATTTTTAGAGCCATCATTTTTATACTTGGCGTATATCGCGAACCCGTACATTTCGATCTTATATTTTCTGTGTTAAAAGTGCGCGTTATACGCCGGATTTTACGGTACATAGTATTATATAGTTATAGTTAGCAGTATACTATTTCATCTTAATTATTTTTTTTTAAAGAATGATTTTAAAAGAGACATTTTGAGAAAAATATTTAAAAATAAATATAAAACATCTGAAAAGCTTAACTTTAGTACATAAATAAAAAATTTTAAAAAGATTAATCTCTTCTTTATCACAATTTTAGGGAATATTCATCATATGTATAAGATTCATAATAACGAGCCAAATTACAAAAATATTACTAACATATTTTAGATCTATAGTAATAAAAAAAAGATTCTGTGTATGCGCCATGTAGCCGAAAAATGGAAAGTTCCATACGCGTGAAATTTGGAATGCTGCAACTATACATTATAATGGTGCTCACCTAAAAGAGATTTTTTTGAATATCGTTTTAGAATTTTTTTTTAAATTGAATTTTGGAAGATGTTTTATTGCTTTGGCAATATGACGTCACACGATGTACTTCTATCACTGACTGTGACAAAATATTTATATAGTATTTTGGAGATCATTACATATGTCTTCATCATCCTGATATTTATTTATTTTTATATTTATTCGTATGTTCTTCAAAGAACAATGATTCTTTTTCGAACAAAAAATGCATTCATTCAAAAATTCATTGAAAAACAATAAAAGAGTGGTTCATCATTCAAAAAAATATCTTTTAATTTTTTGGATATGTTATGCATTGCATCGGTTTAGACATGAACCCTCATTTAAAAAAAATTGTGTACAAGCTTGCAAGAGTTTTAATTCAAATGTTCGTCCTGTGGTGAACACACAGATACTCCAGCTATTATAATACAAGCGAATTTCACAGTGTAAAATAAAGAGCATTAAATTGTTTTGATATAATTTATTAAAGCAAACACGAAAAAAAAAAACTATAACGTAATTTTTGTGTGATAGAGGCGTATATAAAAATATATATAATTTCCTTTTATACTCAAAATGTTTTTTAAAAAACCTTTGTATAAATAATAAAATTTGTGAACCTATCGTAATTAGTTACAAAGTAATCAGCATTTTATTTTTTACTGTAACCAAAATATAGCTTAAAAAATACGAACCCTTAACTTGCTTCTTAATTTCTTTCGATGGATCCAGCCAATGCTAGAATATAAAAGAAAAGAAATATTAATTTATAAAGAATGAAGGAAATATATAAGCTTTAAGACACAATTTCATAACAGAGTAATTACCTGAACATTAAATTCATCAGTATAATACAATCCAAAATAATCTTTTTCTACGAGGTCAATGTGATAAAAAACTTGTTCACAGAGATCAGCCCCAACTGCCTTTTTCTAAAATAAAAAATGAATTATTAAAATTGTGCTGAATATTATATAAAATAAAACAATAGAAAGAAGATATTTCAGAATTCGGATTCAAAACAATATACTGGATATATCATTCTTTTTCAAACTTCATTTGATGAAGCGAAAATTGGATAGGAATGGAAATATTTGACCTATTATAATTTTTTGAAGAATAAGAATTATTCCTCAATCTTATAGAATTGTTCGCTTCTGTTAATTTTTTTTCGTTTCAAATTCTTAACTAGTTTATTCTTCTATATTTAGTACTAATTTTCTCTATAATTACAACTACAACAATAGAGTATAATCAAAACGTCCATATAATAAAATAAGAGGATACAAGCTATTTTAAGTCAACAAAAACAAATCAAAATTTGCTTATATTCATATCTTTGCTATTTAAAGTAAGACATCTATTACATGTTATATATATATATACGTAAATTCAAAGTTCCAAAATATAAAATTATCAATGCAACGATCATCAATTTTTAAGATTTAGTCAATAAATAAATATTTTTTTAAAAAACAAGATTTTAAAAAAAATTTAGTCAAAAAAAATTTGTTTAAAAAAAATTCTTTTAAAACAAGTGAAGAATAAAACATAAAAAAAGCCTTAAATATTAAATAACAGCAATCAAAAAAATTTTAATCGAATGCAAAAAGATGGTAACTTTTTTCATTATGATTTTCCAAGCGAAAATTCCCATTAGAGCAAAAAGCTGCGAATTTTATCATTTAGACCGAATGAAGAATGGTGACATAATTTTCCCGCTAAAAGCAAGTTATACAAAAATTACGATAATCCAATTTCTGAATATATTACTGATAAAAAAAATATAGAATGAGTCTCCCTTAAAGCGCTCTCGATGGCAGTTCATTGCTCTAGTATTTCGTCACAAATTTATTTTTGTTTTATTCTGTCTATATACAGGAGGGGAAAAAACGATTAACTTATCATGAGGAACGATAAGACATGGACTTTAAATTTGACAGGAATGTTTATTTTGTTGAATAGATCCGCTAAATACAGGTTTTGCGGAAATCGACTCCCAAGGGGTTACGAGGGCGTAAAAAGATAAATATACAGTAATATCCCAAACTTACGCGATAGGTGGGACTGAGTGATCACCGTCTAAGTGGAATTCGCGTAAGTCTAGATATAATTTCGCATGTAAATGCATATAAATTATTTTGGGTTGGGACCTGAGACAAAGAACATAATAATTTATAAAAAAAATTTTTAGTAAAATCTTAGATAACACAAATTTAGAATCGCAAAACGAAGTTATTTGGATGAAGGTTTCATAAAATCTAACAATATAGTCTGCCGGCTCAAAGATTTTTTTTTCTCTCGTAGCATGCTAATAATTTTTTCCCCTTGTTTTTTTTTTCTTTTGAAAAAATACGCTCTTTGTTGGAGTCTGTATTTTTTTAAAAAATTTTTAACCCTTTTTTAATTAAACAGAGGCCTTCGGTCAAATTACCAACCCTGCCATTCGATCTTCTGGTTGAAATGCGTCTGAAGACAAAATTTCTTCAATGTCTAGTTCTTGCTCATACCTTTCAATCAGTTGATCAATTGTCAGCTTCTGATTGTAAGAATCCAGCAGTTTTTGAACGTCATCCCTATCCACTTCTAAATTTATTTTCCTGACGAAATCCACAACTTCGTCAATCACATTACCAATTTCATCAGGCTCTAGCTCTGATACTGCCTGAGTTTTAGTAATGGAAAGGGGGGGGGGGAGACGAATCGACGATTTGAAAATCACATAACTCCGAATTCGCCTAACAAGGGGAGGGCACAACTAAGGAAATTCATTTCGAGACGAGACAAAAATATATAAATATTTATAATTATTAAATAAATAATATTTATAAAAAATATTAAAATATTCAATTATATTTATATAAATTATTAGTTACAAATAGTTTTATAATATGAAGTACAATATATTATATAAATAAAATATTATATGCAATATTATAATAATATATAAAATATATTATGATTTTTTATAAAAATTAATTTATAATTAATAAATAAGAAAAAAATATCTTATATTATTAATTTAATTATTTTATAACCATATAAAATATTTAATGTCTTTTTTAAATAAATTAATTAAATTGTAAAAATAATTAAATGAATTTAAAACAAAAAACCGATCGCGCGACTAGAACCTTGGCCGACCGCGTGGTAAAAAAAAACAGATGCTCTATCAACCATGCCTCTGCGTCGCTGAAAGTATCTAAAATTTAATTGTATAAAAGCTAAGCATCAATTTCGAAGGATATTTTCTCCTAATTGACTGCGCATTCAGCGGAATTACATTCAGGGTTGAACACCTTAAATGATAACTACCATTGCACAAAGTCTCGTCCCGAAATGAATTTCCTTAGTCGTGCCCTCCCCTTGTAAGTCGAGGTATTACTGTATTTCCATTTTAGAAATATATACAATACAATGGTACAATTAGTACAATATATAATTGTACAACATAACCAAGTACCCAGCAAAGCGGGCGATTAACGGCAAGTACAGCTGAACACAGGGGGAAAAAGTATCACAATTAAAAGACAGTATCATTGATTCATGTATATAGGAAGGTTTGTTTCAAAAAGACATTTTTTTAAATTTGTTTTTTAAAGTCAAAAATATAAAGTTTAAAATTCATAGTAAACAACTGACGTGTTAAGACAGCTCATTAATAAGATACTAAACGAAGTTTTTAGGGGGGAAATACCACAAAAACTCTCAAGGGAAATTATCTTTAAAGTAATTAAGGAAATATTTTTGAATCTCTTATCACAAAATCGTTTACAGTATTAACATTTTCACCTCATGCAATTCGTGAATTCTCACAAATTTTAGCAATGGACTAAATTTATGATGGTCACATGATAAATGTAATCACGTGTTATCTATTGTATTCAAAATTTGGCATCAGACTTGTATTTATTATTCTACTCGTAAAATTTAGATACAATTTCAAATTTGGTAATTGGTTAAAAATCTTTAAGTTCTTTAAAGAGTTTTCCAAAATTTTAAAATTATTTTATTATGATTGTACTTTTAAATTAGGTGCATATTGTTTACCTATTTGTGTTTTGCTGACAAATATGAACTTTGAGAAGAAGTTTTCAGCAAAAAACAAAAGTTGGCTACAGTGAAACGTATGAACTGATTGGTTGGAAACACGTGATAGCCTTTATCACGTGACAATGACGTCATATGAATTTATGAACTGATTGGCTGGAAATTCGTGATAGCAGTTATCATATAACAATTACATCACTCGAATTTAGTCCATTGTTTGCAGATAGTATCTATAGGTTGTCATAAATACGTAAAATCTTAGGCGATTAATCTCAGGCAAACAGTGAATATTTAGAGGGGTAAATCCGCCTGTATGAAGTTAACGTTATAAGTACCCAGTTTATTAGTATATTATGAAACCAGTTATATGATTTATTTCAACAGGAAACTATCATAAAATCAAAAGCTACATATTACTAAGCGAATTATAAATGTTCAATAATAATCACGATTATAATTTTTCTCTAACTTGCAATCCATTTTGTTATTTCAGAGACTCCAAGCCATATAAAAACCGTTAAAAAATATCAGAGATAATAGAAATAAAATGTCTGTATTGTTCTAAATATGCAATGCATTTTACATATATTTCCATAACAATATAGCATATGAAACTATATTCTTTACAACAAACGCAATAAATATAACTTATTCGCACGTATCCCCACAAATGCACTGCAATTCTATTGTTTTTTAAGAGAAGGTCACAGCCATTTTATGTTTGTTCACAGCTATGCTGAGTGAATCCTTATATTGTCAATCCCAACAATATTTTAAAACCTTCCCCTCAACTGGTGACGAGACTAAGTACAGTAAAAAAAGAACTACACCAGACGAAAATTTACAAACAATACATCGAATAATAAATCACGAGGAAAAGAAAACTCGATATTCTGACGATTCCAACCACAAAGCAGAGAAAAATATATGTTAAGCAAGTATCAAATTCCGTTTGACGAATTCAACAGGACATGACACATCTTGTTCCGTGCTTGCAAAATGTCTGACATTTAAACGTACACAAGGAACTACTGCAATCAGCATTTCTTACACTAAAGTTACAAGGAATTAATAAGGCTGTTTCAGAGGGAATATTTAAAAAGATCCACTATCAAGCATGGAAAAATGCGGTCCCTAAATTCAAAGACATATAAGAGTACAATCCTTTTAACATGGCAATAATTTTTCTTTAATTTACTATTTCATCCTTTATATAATACTAGCTGGTATACCCGTTCTTCGTAAGGGTGAATTGTGAAATTAAGCAATACAGATTGAAGGATGAAGTTTTTAATGACTTAATTTTACGTGTATTGCAAATTAAACAACAACAAAAACGCTTTTTGCATATTTCAGTTGAACCCAAAAACCACGTTTGTTAAATTTTAAGACAGTAGATCTAACAGCTGATAAAAAGGATTATTTTATTTATAACGCCCCGTAATTCTCTTGTGAGTTGATTTTTGAAAACACCTTCCAAAGCTGATCTCTGCTCAACAAAAGTAACACATGGTTACACATTTTGTGTAATGAACGCCTGAAATAGTTAAAATGATTTATATCTGGATGTGTAAGACGTATTTAACTTTCTGTTTATTTATTTTATGTTAAAATTGTAATATTCGCAAGCAACACCATTCTTTACATTGTAATGGCGATTCAATAGGAACATAGCGAAATGTTGGAGATAGAGCCAAGTTAGAATCCTTTTTGGCGACCCTGTTGGCAACTTGGCGATTGATTGAACGGTGAAGAAGTTGATATGCTGTAGCGCCACCTGGTGGGGAGCTGCAACAAAGAGGATAGCACAAAAACCTTCTCCACAAAAAAATACATATCCACGCTAATTTTCATAGTGATCGGTTGAACGGTGTTGGAGAGAAGCGAGGTCATACATACAAACATCCATTTATATATATATTATAATACTTATATAAATAACCTCTTATACAATTCAGGGTCATAATTATCATAAAAAAAACCTAGGTTATTTATTGAATGCTTCTAAATTGTAAAGATGCAACATTATAAATAGGTAAATGTATTAGATTAATGAATTAACACTGGGACAACTTTTTATTTGAAGCAATGTTCCAATTTTGTATCCCTTTCCGCGAAAAAAATCGAAAGCAATTAATTACCTACATTCGAAAAAAAGAATTTAAAAAAAACCTTGCATAGACCCTTACACTTAAAACTCGTTATATATAATGTTGCATACAACCAATAATATACAAGTACACATATACACTTCTGTATAATTACGCTTTTATTTATTAGTTTTGTAATTTTATATATATTTATTTATATAAGTTCTTTTAGGAATCTATCACTCCTGCATTCTTAACAAGGAACATGTTCTTGAGGAAATCAATAGTTTCGTTGATTTGCTAAAAAATTAGACTATGCAAAAAACGTTTAGCTCTTAAAAATAAAAGTTGTCCATAGTTTCGAAGACGAAAATGCCCCATGTCAAATTCCTGAGTTATATACCTATATATAGAGAGAGTAAACAACCATCAAATATGTTCTTCAGCCGTTTCAATTTACTTTGAGTATTCTTTTTAGAAATTAAAACTAGAAATCTTCTAGAATCTTTCTAGAGCACAAATTTGTGTCGTTTTGAAAAACCACAAAATTTTCTCGCATATACGATATGTTGTTTTTTCTAGAATATATACTTCAACTTTTAATTATTGATATAAATTTAATTTTATCGTACTGATGAAATTAATTATTGTTTGATTTTATTCTAATATATTGTAGAATTAATTTTAACTTTTGTTTGATTCATATAAAACACTTGTATAATTATATTTGTAATATAAACACAGTTATTCATTTGCTGTTAATAAATAGTAATAAATTTAGTATTAGTATTTTTAGTATTAAAATTAAGATTACATATATTCTGTTTTAATAAAAGAACCTCACTGAAAATTTACAATTGTATTGTTACACTTTACGAACAGTTTCGATTAAAATTATTTTGTAAGGAATCATAATTTTTTTGTTTTGTTTAATTAGCATTTTTATTCATTTTAATTTGGAATTTAATATTTTAAAAATACACGCACAACAAAATTTTTGGTAAATTATATAAAATCATAATTCCACCCCACCTCTGTAGAAAAAATGCTTGTATATAAATTCTATGTAATATTTTTAATTTAATATAGTTGGATAAGATGTGCTAATATAAAAAATCTCTCAAATTTGTATTTATTTTTGTTCTTATTTTATGCACAATGCATGTATTTTTTTCTTATTAAATGCATTTTTGTCAATGTATATTAATATGAAATTAATTACACATCTAACATAATATAATAATATAATTATCGGTATAAAAGAGAACTTAAAAGCAAATTAAGCATTTTTGATGATTTCAATCCCTTAATTGTGTAAATTGGGAAAACCTTATACGATTACATCCATACAGTTTAACACGAAATAATACTACGGTCCCCAAAAATTACTATGTATTTTCATGCATTTTTTCTCTAAACACGAAATGGTTTCCTTTCTCGAAATGAACAAAGTAAGGTAAATACCAGCCAATCTCGGGGTGTAAAATGAAAAACAGGTGGTTTCACATGTTTTCTAAAAAGGCTAACTTGGTTTTGAAATATTCTTGGAATGGCTTGTGGCACGAGCCAATTTTGTTTATCTGAAAGCCACTTTCATCCTCCACCCCTAAAAACTCCACACAAAAACATCTCATCTCTCACCAGTACGCTTTGAAATTCGGTGACGAGTATATAGGTAGTGCGAGTAAAAATCAGTAAATTTAGCTCACGTTTTTCTATTTTTGAAGAACTTTTCACAAGCACAATGGCAAAAAGCTGAGGGAGAAAGCAAACTACAAACTCGCTTAAAATGAAGATGGAGCTTCTTAAGGCTGCTGATCAGAAACAGAAGGCGAAAATGAAAATCTGTGAAGATTTTGGTATTGCGAACTCTACATTATCAACAATAATTAAAAAAATCGAGCAAATTACGGAAATGTTTGAACGGAGTAAGTTTGAGCCGGAGTGAAAACGGATGAGATCGGCCAAGCACGAGGATTTAGAGACTGCTTTTCTTATTTGGTTCAAACAAACGATATCTCTAAATTCTCACATTGAAAATTTTGTATTAAATTTCATTAAGTTCTTGTAAATGCTTTTGTCTCATTGATTTTTATTAAATACATGTAAATATACATATCTATGTGAATAAAATGTATAATAAAATTTTTTGTTAAATGTTTTTTTTTTTGCAATATCCTTTAACACGAAAAAACATTTCAAGCCCCTCAGTTTCGTGTTAAACGATTTTCACTGTATATACTATTTACCCAGTGGAGTAGCTACCGCTGTATCAATGATACGGGGCCCCAACATGTGTAACTACAGTCTCACTAACAGGGCTCTCATATCTAAAAAGGGCCCCGAAGGAATTAAGATACAGGGCCCACTCAGAATTAGCCACTCCAGAGTATTTATCACTGCTTTTTAATCAAACCTATAGTTGTTTTCGACTAAAATTTGAGTAAGTTTAAGCAGTTGTTTTTCTCGCTAAACTATTTTCCTTTAGAAATTCCAGTAGTCATTTTTCCGCTATCGCGATGATCAACTGCGCAATGCATTTTTAATGCACAAAGAAGTGTAATGGTGCAAAGGAAAAGTCAACATTCGCAAGGCTCATGTCAGTTTCGGCGGCAGAAACGTGATTGCGTATATCACATGACGATGACATCACACTTTACAGAATGAAATTTTGCAGCAAAACTAGATTTCAATACTTTTAAAAAAATGTGTTTTAAGATTCCGGTACGACAGTTAAAAAAAATCCACTTCAGAAACTCCATTACTCTCCCCCTAAGATTTTGAGACAGCAAAAGAAAAGAATTCCTTTACTCTTATTCATAGCAGAAAACAGCGATTTCATTCATATTTCTACATACTATACCTTTTTTTTTTACTTGTGACCTGGAAAAAAATATTGCGTTCTCTATCAGTATTTCATACATTGCTGAGGTTTTATAATAGTTTTTATTTGTCAAAAATTAAATCTTGGCCTGGGTTCAAATCCCGGAAAAGGCACGGGTGTTTGGAAATAGGCCTGTGCGGCATGCGGGCACTCTAAATAGCCGTCGAGCCGCAAGTCCTCTCGTGAGGTTGGTGGAAGGGGGAAAAGGTGGTAGTCCCCTGACTACCTCCAGGGTGTTCTCCCTCAAAATTGGGGTGAAGCCCAGCCAAATCGTACTGTCACCTGCATAGTGCTCAAAGCTACGGCTAACGACAAGCGTACAACTATTCCTTTGGCTCGATGAATTTCGTAGGCCTTGATCTGGCATCGTCCGTCAGGTGGCATCAACAACAACATATAAATGCAGACGTATTAATATCTGCATATCATGAATGAATACACAGTTATTGTAAATGACAAATGGTCATTTTATGGACAAAAATATGAATAGCATTTACATAACTTAAATCAAAATTTTTATTTATCATTTAAATAATAAAATTTGACAAAATGCTTGTTTTATTCATAAATTATATATTTACTAATCATAAATTAAATTCAAAGTATTCTTTCGAAAGTTAATATAAATATCTATAAAAATAAATGTCATTTTCAGATATTTTTTTTATTACTCAACTATATATTTTCTGTTCTAAGAAAACATATGAACTGCAGCATATTGAAAATATTTTTAAGTTAAAATGAAACAAAATATATATAAAAATTTCAACTAGATATTTCAAAAATCCGCTTTTCCGAGAAACCATACCCCCCCCCTCCTCGAAAAAAACTGCTTTTCAAAAACGACCTATATTTTCAAAATAATCCTTATTTCATGAGACCTTTCTATATTAAGACTGAAAAATAAGTATACTGATTTCTTCATTCAAGGTAATACATGCCACAAAATCACGAAACCAGGTGTAACAGAACACGGACTTAAAAATCCAGCATGCAAAGGTCATGTATTTCCACATATATAATTCTATGCTCTGTTTCAATTACCTAGAAGGTCACAACTTATAAATTTACGCTCGGCCGGTAAAAATATAAAGAACTATGATCACCAACTGGAACTTCTTTTAATATTCTTTTCTTCGAATGCTTATCAAAAGAAATCGGATAATAAATTAAAAACTCGTTGTTCATAATTGTGTCAACCGGCACGACGGTCAAACCTAAGCACTGTATAGCAATGTCTTCCTCAAGGTCAGAGATTCATGATCTAAAAAGAACTTTTTAAACTTTAGCAATAAAATAAAATTAAGAGAGTTCGTTATTAAAAAAGAATATTGTTTTTTAACGGTTTTTTTCCGGGAAAAATCTTACATCATGTTATTTGAAATGTTTCTAAAAGGGAAAATGTAACGGGGAAGTATTGAAAAAAAAAATCTATTTACACTACAGAACTAGTTCCAAACACGACATCTGAGAATTTTAAAAAAGGAAGATAGTCCTTTTTTTTAAAATTAGTTCAAAAAACCTTTCCTCTTTAAATTTGGTCGGTAAACACTAAAAAGTCTGAAAAGTTGTATCAGTATGTTCTTAGTCAATTGATTATTTTTGACACGTTAAAGAAAAATTATAAACAGATTTAGGAAAAGGAAATGTTATCCAACACCTTCGATCTAAATATCGAGAGAACTTTAAAATTTGACCTGAAATAAAATTCGAAGTTTAAAAACCTCACCAAAATCGACAATTGCATATCACATGTCTAAAAGTAATGACTAGTATGTCTTTCAGTTGATTATGTTCAGAACCGTGATTTTGAAAAAGCGTATAAATGGATAATTATTTGATATACAGTCGATTCCCGATAATTAAAATCTTTGATAATACGAACCTCTTGATAATTCGAAGTATATGCTCAGTCCCTAGAAAAACTCTCGATATTTCAAACTAAAACAATACGTTTTGGTACACTCAATATTTCGAAGTAAAATCTGTGGCTGGTCAGACTACAACACGCTGTAATTCGAAGTTATCTTATAAAGCTCTCGACAATTCGAACACTCACTATCGTGTACAGTCTTGTAGCAAACAGGTTGGAACTTACAAGTTTTGCGTTGTATTATTTCTGCGTGTTCAATCAGAAGATTGAACTCCCAGTTCAATCAGAAGATCGAATGACGGTTGAGAGTTTGACAGAAAGCCTAAGTTTAATTGAAAAAGGGTTATACATTTTAGAAAATATGGACTCCAATGATTGTATTTTTTCTACAAAACATGGAATAAAAAAAATTATTAGTATGCTACAAGGAAATTTTGCGGAAGGAAAAAAAATCGTTGAGCCGGCAGACTACTCAGATTTTATGAAATCTTCTAAATCAAAATAATTTCGGTTTGCGATTTTGTATTCATATTATCTAAGATTTTACTAATTTTTTTTTTCTAAATTATTATTTTCTTCCGTCTTCGGTCCCAAATAAATGGCCGCGGTAGTCTAGTTGTCACGGTAATGGACTCGTGGCAGGGGTGTCATGAGTTCGAGCCTAGAGCCGCTGAAGACCCGTCGTGTAGGGGAGAGATGCACGTTAAATATGTCGAGAGCTCAAACGTCCTCCCGCTGGTGTGGTGTGGTAGTTAGGAGAGAGGGTGCAAGAGCAGGTGTCATCCTCGTCACTTGACCATGGTTCAAAATTACGTGGTCCGACACCAAAAGCCCTCGTGTAGCTGAATAGTGCGACGTTAATATTCACTCACTCACTCGGCCCTAAATAAAAATAGTATCTATGTATTTATGTGCGAAATTATACCCCGACTTACGCGAATTCGACTAACGCGGTTATCTCTCAGTCCCATATAAAAAGTTCGGGACATATAAAAAGCGGTTTTGAAAATATGTCCTTGTTCCTTCATTTTTGCCAAAATTTTGCACTTAATTTTTTTTATTGCAATTACATTCTTAAAACAATTTTGCATGTATATTCTAATTCAAGTGACATTAAAAATCAAAAAATTATTCGTTAATACGCTTTTTTCAAAATCAAATTCTTCGAACGTACCCACCTTGAATTTACAAGAATTTAGGAAATATTCTTTAAACTTAAAATGGCTTAAAATAATCATGACCCCCTTTCCATAAGCTTTTTCTGTAAGTGCTTTTAAGTTTGATATTTTCAGAAAACATTTGAATTTTTCGTCTAAAATTCTAATACTTCAAATGAAAATGGCAACAACGAACTTCACCTACTTCCTTTATTTAAAAAATAATAATAATAAATATGTCGTCCCGATGACAAGCGCAATTTTCGAGTAAAATCATGTTAAGTTTCGCCTTCAAGTCAAGTTCAGTGCATCAGAGCGTAGTCTTCAGAAGTATTTTCCAAAAAGGATGTCCGGTGCTTTACATAAACAAGGTAATGGTCTCGTGCTCATAAATAAGAATCAATTTTCTCGTGGAAAACCGGTCCAGGAAGAAAATTGATTCGTTACAATACCGCTACAGTGGTACACACACACTTTTCGCTAAAAATTCGAGTACAACATGACAATGGAGGTCATAACGCAATTCTTATATTTTCAGCACCTCGTGTGATCACTGTTCCGCAACCATTTGCATTTTTACTATTACATTTGCAATTTGTCACGATGACAATCTGCAAAATTTATGCAGAACGGTGCAACTGCCTTTAAGAAAGAATTGTAAAACTGGTATGTCTTTTCAAAAGACAAAAAATATATAGTTAAAAGATGAAATATAAAGATAGATTTATAAAATAAACATTAATGATAAGTAAGAATAAAATCTTGTTAAATAAACATAAAAGATGGAGTGGAAAAAAAAAGAAATAAATGCAATTTATAAAGGGGTAAATTCATGACAGTCTCATGATAAATGTAATCACGTGTTCTCCATTCAATTCAAAACTGACACTAGATGTGTACTTGTTATTCCACTTGTAAAATTTAGATATAATTTTAGGTTTAATTATTGGGTAAACATATTCAAACATCAAGATTCTTCAAAAACTTTTTCAAAATTCTTATTTTATGCTTGTATTTCTTTTTAACCTGCGAGCGTTGTTATTGTTGACAATATGTATATTTTTAAAAGAAAGTTTCAACAAAAGGCAAAAGTTGGCAACCGCGACGCGCATAAACTTATTGGCTAGAAACATGCGATCATGTGACCATGACGTCACCAGAAAATATCCCACTGTAATATTTTAAGTCGACAAACGATAATCAAGAATATAAAAAGAATTTTATTCCAAAACAGTATACTTCATACCTTCTACAAAATTTTATTCCAAAAATTTTGCAAAATTGCATAAAAGTTCAACAATTTTCTGTTTTTTTTATAATTTGTTCAACCAATGTGCATTTTTATTATCATACACGAATTATTCTTCTTAAAGAATATTTGTTCTCGTTACCTTTTAACTGCATGGTGGAACAACTTCAGAACTTATTCGGAAAATCTTACTCTTTCACCACAAAGGGAAACATTTCCCCTCATTTTAAAGCTGGTGATTGACGTATTTAATTATAACCTTAACTGCATTCACAATAATTTTAAAAAAACTACATATTGTTATGCATTTTTCTTTTAATTTCTACTTTTACGACTAAAACAAAAAATAAGCAGTTGCTAACGAACATAGTAACTAATATTTACTCTTAGGCAATTTTCATAATCAATTTCTGATTACATTTCTCAGGAATTTAAATGCAATTCTAGAATAAAATATTATCAATAAATATTTCAATGTTACAATTGGTTTTCCCCATACAGTACGGATTTTCGACCGTTGACCATAAGAAAGATAAGAAAGGCAACATTTTTACTCCCTATTTCCTTCCAACATCATTTGTTTACAAACTGATTAACAATTAAACTTACTTAGGATAAGAACGAAAGTATTTCACTGTTATTTTCAATTTTATTTTTTAAAAATCTTACAAGGGAATTGATGAGAAAAGAAATATCACGCATTAAATTTCGCCAACGCGTTCTCTAAATCTACACTTTTTCACATTCAAGGTTTGATTTTTCGTTCTTCTATAATATCGAATTGCTAATACCATCAACAAATTCTAGAGACTATTTCATTTTGAAGAGAAAAAATAGTTATTTTGAAAGATAACTTTTAAAGAGGGTCGATTTTTGTTTTGGCTTTTCTTTGAATGAATTTTCAGCTAGCCTTCAGCGAAGATTGTTTTTATTTGATACTATTGTTAAAAAGTAAACTTTGTGAAAAGTTATATTATCTTCCCGATTTATGAAAAATTTGTAACATTGACACAACAAAAAAGAAGAAAGAAAAAAAAGGAAAATATCAAAAGACATATTTTAATCATCTGTTATTTCAATATTTCAGAAAAATTAGGTACTAAAAAACTTCAAACACTTTAATTAATAATAAAAAACAATAACCATAATTAAAAGCAGTAAATACATAATTTGTTGTTTTTAAATAATGATAAAAATAAATATTTTAAAAGAGTAAATTATTTATCTTCCGCTGCTGTCCATGTTTGGAAAAATAAAATGAATTTCTCAAATATCTTCCACAAAATTAACCACTCATTACATAAAAAAATTCAATTAAGTTTAGTTCCGCAAAGTTGCGGTGGCCTAGTGGTTATATGTCATATGATCGAGCCTAGAGTACACTGGTCTTCAATGTAGGTCCCTGTACACTGAAGACCACTAGTGTGCAGGGGCTAATGGGCGTTAAATCTGTCGAGGCTCAGTGTCCTCCCGTTGGCGTGGTGTGAAAGTCCGAAGGGAGTACCAGCTGAGGTGTCGTCCTCGTCACTTGACCATGGTTCAAAATTACGAGGTCCATCGCCATTGTCCTTAGCATTGCTTATAACTTAACTCAGTGGAGCAATAGCCCATGAGGGCTAAGGCCTACTGCGCCCAACTCAGTGTACGTCACTTTGGGCCTTGAGATGCATGGGCAGATGTTCCGTTCAGGTGGTCAGTCTGACGCGAAACTCCAAATACTAAGTTCCCAAACAAGCTTGGTACTCATTTATTGACTCACTGAAGGGATGAAGGGCTGAGTCAACTTTGCACAGCCCGGGGTTTGAGCCTCGGACCTGTGATGTGGAGGTGCCAATGCACTAACCAATCAACCACAGGGCTTCAGTGTTGCTTATAGGCACCGTTTTTTTCCCTCACTCGCTCCACAACGTTATATCCAATAGACATATTAATTTATATACAAAACGATTGTATAAAATGTTAAAAGCGTCACCTAATAGTATTCAAACGCTATAACCAATTGGGGGTCATTATACACTACAGCCGTAACCACATTTAGGAGCGAAATTACACACAATTAAACACTTTTCTAAAACAAAACCTGGGCCGTGTTCCATTTTATAATTGTTTCAATTGTAAAAAAATGCACGAGCACGTCTGTGTTCCATTATTTTTTTGAAAAGTTAGTGTTATTTTACCTTTTCCCATTCATAATTTTCCTTTTTTTTCTCAAATATCAGTAAAAAGGAACACGCAAAATTATCATTGGTATGAATCTAATAGTTCCACAAATCTGTTTAACCCACTAAAAGTAGAAATGCCTTTCAACTCTAAATGATGACATGGATTTGTAAATTTATTACAGTACACTTTTGCTTTTTATTACTCATTAAAACGCTCTATTTTTATCACATAAGCATATATATACACAAGTCAGATTAACTTCTGGTTCATTGTAACTTTTGAAACGTAATTAATAACTCAATTACAATGCTTCACACTAATACAAATGGAAACCAAGCTTATTCAACTTAAATTCATACACGTTTATGATTTTTTTAATAGGTCATCCACTCACATACGTGAAAAGTATTTGAATGCAAACGTAAAAAATCCGACTAAAAATTCAACTCATGATCAGCCTACATATGTTGCATTGTATATCCGTTTTTGGTCAACAAGCATATGCTCAAAAAGGAATAATATATGTGATAAGACTAACCTGATAATAACCTGAAAATATATTACACTAAGTAAAGTCATACAATTTCACTTCTAGATGCATAGCTTTCTAAATTCAAAATATTTCGAAAGCTGTATTTCGAGAGAAAAGAAAATCAAAACATGTTGTTGTTCTTGTTACTTATGCCATCTGATTGACAGTAACATCAGATCGCCCGCGAAATTCATCGCGGCAAGGGGCTATATTTTTTAAGCCTGTCGTTATCCGTAGCTTTGAGCACCCTTCAGGTGACAGTACAATTTTGCTCAGATCTACCCCAATTTCAAGGGAGAACATAATGGGGGGGGGGGGGGACTCGATTTTTCTAGATAAGGTTATCTAGAAAAATTGCATTCTAGATAAAGAAACGTTATGTTGTAGGATAATTTCTCTGAAAATAATTTAACCAGAGGCTCATAATATTTTCGATCCTGAAACGAAACTGTATTTTGTTTATGGACAGGAAAGGGATACTTTAGGTCACATTAGGTTAACAACGCACTTTATTGCAATATGTCATAAAATAATAAAATGTAAATATATTATGTAAAGAAAAATGTGATGCATAATTCATTATGAAATAATTTTACTGTCTTTATAGCCTAATTTTTGAAAAGCCATGCTGTTAGTTCATGATCAAATAATTGTCACAACCTTCGTTTCAAAAAAAAAAATTAACAGAAAATCTAAAATAACTCAATCGAAAAAATTCATTAAAAATCGCCAGAAAAAATTATCCGAAAAAAAGAGATAACAGAATGAGAAATGCGAAATATATATCTAGATTTTTTTTTAAGTTTTTCGTGTTGCTGTAATAAATGTATTACGTTCTTTCGCAACAATGCCAACGTTCAAGATAACTCGCCAATTTGACAATCCCGAGTTCGCATGTGTCGTACGAGCTGAATTGGCAATCGTGCTTTGTTTCATATAATGTCGCCAGTACGGTTGCGAAAGAATATTATTGCAAGATCTCGCAGAAATATATCGCAATGATTGCTTGGACTGGAATCGTTGCGTGAAAAGAAAGGCGTTGTCTCATACGAAAACTAAAAAAATAAACGGAACCAAGTACTCAACTTTCCGGGAAACTGCAGATTTATCAAAATCTGAGGACTTGATCAAGGAAGTGTTGGACGATGCAGCTTCGGTGTTGAATTTAACTGAAGATGGCGTCAAGAACGAATTTTGCGAAAAAAAAAGAACAAATAAATAGAACTACATAATACTCGTAAATTACAGTTTTAAGATTTGAGCAAATTGTATTTTTTGTACATTGTATAATTTGTACAATGGGGGTACCTCCCCCCCCCTTGTTAAAATAAAATATATTCTTAACTTCAGACTTAACTGTATTTTTTCATTATAAGAGAGAGAGATGGGGCAATACTTTTGTTTTATTCTAATAACTTTATTTTTTTTTTTTTAATAATAGATTATAACTTTCGACAAGGCAGTATTTTTTGTATAAATTTTTTTTATCTTATTCTAAACTACTGTTAAAGTTAATTAAAATCTATTAAAATCAATTTTAATAAAATTAAAAATATTTTAATTTGATTTAATTGCACCTATTTTTGGTAATATCGCAAGATTCTTGACTTTTCTATTTAATTTCTGAATAAAATCGAATTTATCGTTGGAAAAAAAAAGTGAAGAAAAATTTCTAGTATTTTGAAAAATTCTGCTAAAATCCGACAAAAAAAAAGTTAATGGTTAAAGAAAAATAACATACTTCCAAAAGAAACGCAAAACATTGAAATCATTAATAATTTTTTCATCTCCCGAACATAAAATTAATCTTCATGTTCTGATTTCGAGTACTTCAACAATTACCATAAGAACAGGAAATTCTATAACACACTCATGAATTGATAAATTGCATGAAAACTGCACATTACACAAAATTTAACGATATGCTACATAAACAGTAACATATTCAATTTCTAAACGCCAGACTTTCTATATTTGGGACAAAAAAAGAGCCACCTGCCGAGTTTCTTTGGAGGTCGGGATCTGTACCCGGCGCCTCCGTCGCGGGTAAACATATTTGGCAATTCAAAATGGCAGTAGATTTTAGTGTCAAGCTGAACTTAAGAATTCAGAAGGTTTCTCATTTTCTTCGGGTGACAGATTCAGAGCCAGGTCAGCGAGTAGGAACTGTTTTGTACGATAACAATAAATTTCACTCAATCGGGCTTTTATTCGAAGAATGAATAGAGAACCAACACTTAGCAAATAAATAATATTGAGAATAAATTCAAGGTCAGGAACTTTTTTTAAAAGCTGAGAGGCCCCAGTGGGCTATCTGCAACTTAATAAGTTGACATTTATTTATAGCAATTAAATACGTTTTCCGAATGTTTTTTGAATTAAAATTTAAATATCTGTTGTTGGATATTGTTGTTTGCTACTTATTGTCCCACGTAATTGATATACAGATCGAAACGCGCGAAATTCATGATGTCTGTCGTTAGCTGCAGCTTTGAGAACCCTGCAGGTGACAGTACGATTTCGCTCCAATCCATCTCAATTTTGTGGAAGAATAACAGGGAGTCTCCCGCCCCTCTTCCTATACCGTTAACCTCTCGAGAGAACTTTTTGCATGCTGGATAATTAGTGCCTCTATGCAGCATAATCACTATACATTTGCATACATCCAAGTCTTCTCCAGGATTCGAGTGAGTGAGTGAATATCAACGTCATCCTGGTCAGCTACACAAGGGCTTTTGGCGACGGACCTCGTTCTTTTGAGCCATGGTCAAGTGACGAGGACGACACCCGGTCTCTCCTAACTACCACACCACACCAACGGGAGGGCGTTTGAGCTCTCGACAGATTTAACGTGCATCGCTCCCCTACAGGGCTGGTCTTTAGTGGTGCTGGGCTCGAACTCATGACACGCCAGCCAAGATCCGATACCTTGACCACTAGGCTACCGCGGCCCTCTCTCCAGGATTCGAGGGCAGGTCCATCAGCACAGCAGTCAGCGTCACTAACCACTATCGCGCCAGGGTGGCTACCTCTACTCTGTTCACCTGATCTTCGGTTTAAACGTCTGTTTCAGTGGCGTAACGTACACCCCCGCAACGAGAGGGCAGGATTTTAGGGGCCCAAAACCTCAATGACGACAAATACGCAATCTCCTGTAAGATCCGGCTTGAGGTGCAGGAGGGCCCTAATATTCTCCGTAACGCCACTGGTCTGTTTAGTTATGGAACTTACTTATGGAGGACTGATTTATGTGTTAGTCTGATCTTCTCTAGTAAAGTATTTTTATTAAATTTAATTATTCCGAACAATAGTACTGCACTAAGCACTCACGTTATTAAGTACATGTATGTAAATTACATGCAGGGAATGGGCTTTATTATTCTCAGTTTAAGTTACATATGAGTGTATTTCACATAATGCGACTCAACAGACCATTTCATTACCCAGTCAATGGTTCTATTTCGTGATAGTTAAACAAATTAACGGACATCTATTGTAGGAAGTATATAAATTTCAAACTACTTATTGCTATGTGGGGGAAATAACGTTGCAGTAAATCGAAGAAAACAGAACGTAAGATATAAAATATATCTCGCATATAGCTTCGTAGTATATAATCGTAATAAAATGTACCTCTGTAAGGTCAATCAAGGTCGTCACTGTACAATTACGGAGGTTTATTTAAAATTCAAGCATTAATGTGTACTTTGATGATACTTACAACTGAATAATCAAAAATCATAGAAATGGAAAACAATAAAATTTCAATTAAAAGGCTAAGTTAATAAATTATAGTTTAAAAAAAAAAACTAAAAACCACGCTTTCATACTGAATCCAACTAAAAAGTAAAAATATAATTCTTTTAAATAAGAATAAAATGATTAAGGAGAAAATTAATGTCATTGGGGTAAAAGCGTGAGGTGCTTTGTGGTACATTTTTACACTAACTCAGCATTTCTGAATAGAAGTAAGTAAAATATAACATTAATATAGAACATCCACGCTTTTACCCCACTGACATTAATTTTCTCCTTAGCAACTCCAAGTAACTCCGGAACTTATACGAACAAAGATCACCTGTCGATAGCACGGGTCGAGTTGCGTCTACGAATTCAATTTCGTGGCTCTGGGGTCAAAGAGGGGCCCCCAGGTTACCATGTTTTTATTAACTGGCTTTCTTGTCTGTCTGTCAGGGTGGAATTTGATAATTGATTTCAAACTAACTTCCCGATGAGCTAGAGATTTGAAATTCTGATTATAGCTCAGAAGTGGATGACAATGCCTGAAAATGGTTATAAAAACATGGTACTTCAAAAAAAATTTATCAAGAAAATTGTTATTTGTTATAAAATTAATCATTTAACCCTTTCAGAGCTATAAGGGAAACATTTCCCCCCTTTTTAAAATGGGTGATTGTGTATTTTATTATAACTTTATCTGTGTGTGTCATTTAATTATAGCTTTAACCTTCTATATAAATAATGTCAAAATAAAACGCCGAATGCGTAAACGGGAGCATGTAGATAAAAAATAACCTGTCATACCTACGCCAATGATAAAACAATTGCGGTCTGTATTCTTATTCTCATTACTTATTTTTTTAGTTTATTTTATTGTGTGATAATATTACCGTGTTTTTTCACGTTTTGTGTTATTCGATAAATATAATTTTGTGTTGTGAATAAGTGTTTATTAACGTAGCATTCTAAAGCCCAAACCACGGCTATTGGCAACGGGCCTCGTAATTCTGAACCATGATCAAGTGACGAGGATAACACCAGAGCTGGCAACTCTCTCTCCAAACATCCGCATCACGCCAACGGGGGGGGGGCTTTGAGCCTAGACAGATTTCGAGTGTATCAGCCCCTCTACACAGCGGGCTTTTAGTAGCACTAGACTCGAACTCAAGACATGCCAGCCATGAGCCCGTGATCCTGACCCCTAGACTACCGCAGCCAAATAATTTCTTGCAATAGTACAGCATATTTTAACAAATAAAAACAAATGTCTGACAAAATTGCACATTATGAATTTGTCTTATGATTTTTACTTATTACACGTCTAAACTAACTATAAAATAGACAACTGCATACTAATATTTACTCTCAGTAACCTCATGCATTGGCGCACACAAAGAAGGGGAGAGGGGTTTACGGATCCTGACCCCTCCCATCACCTTTGATGTTTTTACTCTCTATTGATTATAATCCTATGTATAAACCTGAATCAAGTATTTGAAATAAAAAAATTGTTTAATTAATTAATGCTAATTATTTATTCAATAATTTATTCTTTACAGTTTTTTGTTCCCGACAATCGACAAAATCAAAAGAATATATTTAGCAACGAATGAGGTATGATACGAGAATGGTGGGCTTTCGACTCTCGACCCCCCCCCCCTTGAAAAATTCCTGTGTGCGCCACTGCCATTTTACACATAGGTTATCGTGGTTACATAATTTTGTGCAATAATAAAGTATATTTTAGCGAATGAAAACAAGTACCTGATAAACCAACACAATATTATGCATTTTTCTTGTATCTTTTTATTTATTTTAAGGGGCATGGTATGAATTAAGCAAAAAATTTAATTTAGGGATTTTCAAAAAATTTTTGGTTACCTCCTATGTGTGTATTTTTTGCAAAACAGATTTTTTGTGCTCAAAATTTCATAAAAAGGTAGCCATTTAATTTTTTAAGGAAAAACTTAACATTTGTGAAGTGATTTTAAAATGCTACTCCTCCTACAAAAGGTTACATACACGCATCAAATTTGATTTACAAGTACGTCAAACTATGCATAACAAAAGTTGGTATGGGTTTTGCGATAACATGATTGGTATTCGTACAATACTTCTTTTTATGAATGCTTATTGAAAATTCCTTTAAAAAAATGTACAAATTCTGAGTTCAATTATTTTTAAAAAAATAAGTATTGCTTTGATTCAAAAATGCATACCAACTTTTGTTACATGTACTATTAGCAATAGGCACAAAAAAAAAAAAAATGCAAAGCATTAGGCACAATAGAAAAAAAGCCTTGGTATTTTAAATGAAGACAAACTAGTTATTTTATCTTTCCGAGATAAGTAAATTTAAAGTTTTGATTTGCCATAGGGATGTGAATAAAAAAGAACGCAAAAGCTATCATAATTCTGTGTTTTTTAAGTCTAGAGCTTTTAAATTTTGTCAGGTTATAGAAAAGCAAAAAAAAAAAAAAAATTAATTTTATTTTTTGACCGATTTTTGTCAATTGAATCGTACTGTGAAAATTGAAACGTACTGTTGAACAAAAACTAAAATAAACAATTACATACCAATATTTACACTTAGCAACCTTATGATGTAGCAATGTTTAAGAAATATAAATTTGACAATAGCTACTTAAAAATACATGAGAAGAAGTTATATATTTGAACTCTTTCCCACACTAATTCCTTGTCTTTAACTACTTTTATATATAAGAATAAATCTTTTCTCAAAAACCAAAACTTTATCTCTAAAAATATTCTTTTAAGCGTAAAATATTATCTTCAGCTATTTTTGATAATACATGGATTACAAAATTTTATAGTCCACTTCCCATACGCTTTCTGACAGAAGAAAAAAAAGTTTTGATAAATTATACTTATTAAAAATTAAAGAACGAGAGAAACCAACTCTCCATTAAAGCGTGAAAGTCGTAAGGTATGAGAAAAACAAAACCCAATCTACCAAAGGAACCGTTAAAAAACACATTCCCTGGTATTTAACGTTTGTCATGTCCAAGAAAAGTAAGCGTTACAGGCGATTGGATTGCACAGTACAAAAAGCATCTACATTCACGGTCTGATTATAGTCCAGTGTGAAGAATGATTCACACTTGAAAGAAGAAATCCATGCTGAATTACAATACCGGAAGTTGCGCAGGTAGTAGAACACTTCTTTGGCTTCGATAAGGTTACAGTTAATTCTGCTCGTTAAATGCAAACAATCGAATCAAATCGTCCGATTCTTATTAGAATCGCAACGCTAGAGTCCGTTTGATTCAGTAATACAAAAATAGAATTTTCGAACGTTATCTGAGGGTAAAATGGCGCGATGGAAACGGAGCATAAAACGTGATGGACGTAAAGGCGTTTGACCTCATATTTAGCTTCCAAAAGATACGGAAATTTTGCAAAAGAAAATGCGTGATTTTTTTAAAGCAGACGGTTTATTAAAATCTTCCAATGTAGCAGAACATCGGGAACAAAAAACAAGCGCGTTTATTTTCGGAACGACGATGAAAGTAGTCACGTAATCTTGATACTGAATGTGCGAGTGAAAGCAGTTTTACCTGCACACATACAAAAGGAAGAATTTGCAAAGAATACTAACAATGGAATAAATGGTAGCATTAGATTTTAGTTTTAATAACTAAATGGAAAGTGCACTTAAAGCCATTTGACGATTGAATAAATCCACATGTAGAATTGAAATTTAATAAACTTTATAAGCAAGTAATGCATTATTGTTGTACATGTGAATGTAAATCTTACATGTGAATACCATTCGTATGTTGTACATGTGAATACCATTTTCTTCAGGAATGAACACAGAAATAATTTGTAAGAGTAAAAAAGTGTTGAACTATAAACCTGCTCCTCCCATGAGTCATTGGAACAGTCCAAAACCGATTATTTAAGTAAATCTTGAAGGTATATAACATTTTTAAAAACTAAATGTAATATTCAGTATTCACTCAAAGTTTATCAGACATTAATTGACTCAACAATTAGTTATTTATTAATTATAAAATTTTTAAAATAACATTTTCATATTTTAGACAAAAAAGAATATTTTCCAAAGTTTTTTTTTTTGTAATTAAATCAAATACAATACTTCTGAATTTAAAAAAATACCACAACAGTATCCCCTTTTCTTCTTCAAATCTTGCATCCATTTTTTTTTTTTTTTTTTTTTTTTGAGAAACAGGTATATAAATATTACTTTTAAAAAATCTCTTTATTGGGCACTAGTTTTGATGGAAAATAAAACAGAAACGAAACACGCTTATAATCGATCCAGTAAATAAATTTCAGATATTAGAAATAATTAAATGAAACAGTAGGTATAAAATTGATGGTCACAAAGCAAAAATATAGCTTTACATATAAATTTAACTTTATATAAACTAACGATTTTTTTTTACGATGTACGAAGGTCGGAATACACTTTAATGTAATGTTTACCACATTATTATTTATTTTTCTGAAAAAAATATACCACATTTAAGAATTAAATAAAAATATCAACGAAAGCAACCCAAATATACTCGAATAAAAATAAATGAACTTGTGATAACGGCCGGTTCCTGCTCGACTCTGAACCCTCTCGTCTACCTGTAAACCCGGCTAGATGTGTGGGAGAAACTGAATGACCCCCCCCCCCCTCAAACATGATTTCAATCTAATCAATTTATTAATTCCAAATATCAATCAGACACAACACAAATCCAATTAAGGTAGATGATTAAACAGTAGAGCGCAGAGGTGAGATTATATAACACGGGGATACTACTACAGACCCTCAACTGAATCTATGACAGCTTAAATAAGCTCAAATATAACTACGTCGCACACTAAATAAGCTAACTTCTACTTAATCAAGATCACAATACCTGTACTTTTTATGCATCGGATCCTACACTGGAAACTTGCAGGCAATCTCTTAGGCCTGATCAATGTCGTTGGATCCACGCTCTGTAATCCTTTTCCTGGACAACTCCAAGACCTCTAACTAATTCCACTCTCTTTCAATCTTCAACTAACAACAAACTCGCAGACTTTATGTTAACTCCTACTTGCCAACTCCAACGTGTCAACTCACAAACTCGCGAAACCAGAATTTATATAATATACTTCATTTACATAATCACGCTTCCCTACTCGGTGAAAGTTGGTTGAAATAAATATTTTCCTAAAAGAGTCATGAAAGGATTAGTAGAACCGTGTATAGATCCGTCACAAACTTTTCTGCATAGTAATGAAATTGTATAAAAAAAAAACCCACACAATTGGGAATTTTAACTAAAATCAAGTCAGAATATGAATAATAAACATATTTAAGGAAATTAAAAATAATAAGGCCACACGGAAACTCAACGTTATGTGGGACAGTATATGACAGTTTATTGAAGATAAATGTTTCATTATTCGCAATTTGTTTCACTCTTTAAATGTTAGAAAAGTTAAAAGGCTATAATTTTATATTTTTAAATAATAACATATATATCTCTATTTCTAACACATACACTGCAAAATAAATATTTGAAACCTATATTATGCTAGGTTTTTGACATACTCATTCAATTTAAGAAATGACATTCTTAAAAATTCTCTGACTTTTACAAAAAAAAAAGTATTCAAGAATTCTAGACCGAGTTCATTTTTTTTTTAATCCTAAAGTAAAGAAAAATAATAATATATAAAAAAAAACGGCAAAGAATTTTGAAAAACATTCAATTCATAAAGAATTTAGTGTCAGTCAATGTTCCATTGTTTTACAATGTGGGAGGGGGGGGATTCTTATTTTATTTTCAAATTTCAGAGCCTCAATGAAGCATATAGAGAGAAAAATTACCATAAATATCTGGCTTAATGATTTCAGAAACTTTTTTTTTTCTATATATGATACAAAATATCTTTTTTACCAAGAACAAAAACATATTTCAATCTTCTTCTCAAGATCTTAACCAAGAGGCAACTTCAAAACAAACTTTATTGCGTCAAGAGCTTTATAAATAAGAAAGAAAAAAAATCGATTTATATAACTTAACTTCCTAATGCTTCCAACTATAAAAATGATTTTACGCTTCTGTACCTTAACATTACCAACCAGAAATAGCTAGATATATTTATGACCATTCTTCGCTCGATAACATCATCAAAATTTATCTTGGAAAAACAGTACATACGGAAGCTTCCATGTAAAAAAAGGGGGGATACTTAAGTTCAAAATCAATGAGATATAAAGTTTTTCATTTCTTAAACTTGCATTTTCTCCGCGATTTTGAGAAAAAAAATTCTTTTTCTCGGATAGCGAATAGTCCTAAAATTCAAGAATGAATTCTACTTAAAATCTATTAAAATTACAAAAAATAACTTTTAATAAATTTAAAGTATATTATTCTGGTTATAATAGATGAGGCTAACGAATCTCCATAATGGAAGAAATAAAGTTATTATGTGAAAAATATATATATATTACGAAGTAATTTTGTGTATTCTAGAACATTTTTCATCAGAGAAATTGCTGCTTCATATTCGAATATTAACGTCGCACAGTTCTGCTACACGAGAGCTTTTGGCGATAGACCTCGTAATTTTGAACCATGGTCAAGTGCCGAGGACGACACCTGAGCTGCCACACCCTCTCCTAACTACCAAACCACACCAACGGGAGGACATTGAGCTCTCGACAGATTTAACGTGCATCGTTCCTCTACACGGCGGGGAATGATTGATTAAATTTTCTCCTAAAATTAGTCATGATTTAATGACAGCCACTATCACATGGACCCCCATTCACACCTCATGGACCACCAAATATTTTTTCCGTTTACGTGGACCCCTTGCAAGTTGTCATAGACCCCTGGGGGTCCATATAGACCACTTTGGGAATCACTGCTCTAAGCAAACACCTCATGGACCACCAAATATTTTTTCCGTTTACGTGGACCCCTTGCAAGTCGTCATAGACCCCTTTGGGAATCACTGCTCTAAGCAAACACCTCATGGACACCAAATATTTTTCCGTTACGTGGACCTGCAAGTCTATGTATATAACACTTGGGAATCACTGCTCTAAGCAAACACCTCATGGACTACCAAATATTTTTTCCGTTTACGTGGACCCCTTGCAAGTCGTCATAGACCCCTGGGGGGTCCATATAGACCACTTTGGGAATCACTGCTCTAAGCAAACGCAATTTTTTACGCAGAGGGTGAGACATAACAAAATCTGTGATATAAGCGTGAATACTGATAGTTAAAAAAAATAATAACATGTGCAGCATATTTAAGATTACACTTTATCCGACATCAGGAAACGAAATGCACACGCTAAATTTCTATTAAAATTTTCAATTATAAGGTTCGAATTTATTTTAATCGAACAGAAGCGTTGAAAAATATTGCCTACACCGTGGTTTTTCTCACTAACCCATTTGGTCACGCAAATTAAACAATAACAATCCCGGATCTCATCCAAAGAATGTATTCAGGCTTGGACAGATCAAAATCAGGAAAATTTAGCCTTGGCTGTTAAGAACAGCTTTAATTAGAGCCTAACGTGAAAAACAGGTGGATACAATGACCTGCTGTTCTTACCCGAAGATCGGAAAGTGAAAAAAAAAAATTATTTAAAATTACATTTAACCCAGATAAAATAGTTCTCAACTATGATATATTATCATATCTAACACGTTAAATTGAGATTCTGGGTCAATGAAGCATTCGTAATCAGGAAATGCAGTCAGAGAAATTCTATTTTTGATATTCTCTGGAGAAGAAAACACTTGAATTTAGAATTAAATATCTTAAGGAAGCCATACACGGAGAGAGAGAAAACCGTTAATTAAGCATTATCCGTGTGCTTGTTTCGTTTCGTATTCGATTCCATCTAAGGATATTTCCCCATTATTAACTTTAAATAAAAGAACATGCTCTAGCTTTCTTTTTTAGAAAATATTTAATTTAATTCTAAGATAAATAATTATATTCAATCAGCCTCGAGTTAAATATACAATTAGTGCATAAGGATTACATAGTTTTAAACTGCGGTTTTTCAAATATGGTAAAAGATACCCGAGTTGGGACATCATTGTTCAAAATGGGCTGAATTCATGTGTCACGTCATTAGTCTCATGATAACTGCATTCGCTTGTTTCCAACCAATCAGCTCATGCACTTCGCTGTTGCCAACTTTTGCTTTTTGCAGAAACTTTCTTCAAGAAAATACATATTTGCCAACAATAATAAGGTAATCAAAATGCATTTGATTCGAAAATAACCGTATAACACAAGAATTCTTTTTCAATCTGAAAAAACTTTTTGCAGAATCTTAAGACTAGGACATCTTTACCATCTTTACTTTTAGAAGCACAAGTCTAACGTGAATTTTGAACTCAATCGAGAACAGGTGATTGCCTTTATCACGTGACGATCTTGAATTCAGTCCATTTTTGAAACCTGACAGAATTTAACAAGGGGAAATCACTCCTATATTTTGTACGACTGTTTGGAAAATCCAGATTCCAACAAAAAGGAACACTTTGCCACGGCACCACCACAATTCATTATTGTTCTAAGACAGTGGTCTTCAAACTGTGTTCCACGGAACCCTGGGGTTCCACGAGGAATACCCAAGGGGTACCCCAAGTCATAGTAAAAAATCGGGGGGGGGACTATAAATATGTATACAGAATGAGAAGTTACGTTCTTCATGAAGTTTGTATAACCACAAGTTTCTACAACTCAGCCTAGTCTTTAAAAAATAAAAGTTTTATGTACACATAACTTTATTTTGAAATACTTATTTAAGATTTATCTCTGAATACTTTTTTAAGATTTAGGTTTCATGTAAAATACACAATGTCTGACACACCTAAAAACATTTTAATGCCAATCAGAACAATGCATTTAAGGGGGAAATATTTCTTTCTCAACGCGAGTGGGTACAAAAACAAAATATAAAAACAAATTAAATGCAAAATACGAATTTCAAATAATTTCGAAAGACTTGACTGTTTGTGTAAAAATATGCCAAGCACATATCCCTGTTACCAAATGTAATTTGGATTCCAAATTAGTTCTATAAACTAAACTCAGTGGCGCAACAGCGTACGAGAACCAAAGCCTATCGTGCCCATTTCAGTATACGTGACCTTTGAGCACTGAGCAGTTGTCTCAATCAGGTGGTCAATCCGAAGCGAAAAACCCCAGAGTTTAATCTCTAAGCAAGCTTGGTACTCATTTATGGATAACCGAAGAGATGAAAGGGTGAGTTGACCTTGTCCAGCGCGAGGATAGAACCCCGGACCTGTGATGTGGAAGCGCGATAAGCTACCACTCGGTCACTGGACCTCAAATTAGTTCTATTCATGAGTTAATTATAAAAAAAAATTTATTTAAAATTTTCAATAACAAATACAATACTTTTTTTAATAGTCTTCACATAAAGTACCTATAACATGTTAATATACTTTAAGTATTACGTCAAGACATGTTCTTTTAAGGGCGAAATAGGGTTCCCCGAAAACATCTTATGGTTATACGGGCGAAAAAGTTTGAAGATCACTGTTCTAAGAAACGGAACTGATGCGAATTGTATAAAAAGTTGTTCATGTTGGTTAATATGAACCAATGTCACTTCAGAAATTCGTTAGAGGCATTTCCAACGCACCTCTGACGTTATTTTGAGTCCCGGTCTAGTGAAAGGCCAAAACTTCAACTAATTAACGGTAACACGGTAGCCTAGTGGTTTTACCTAGGGGTGAGTGCTAATGATTACGAGCACTCACTACAAAGTAACACTCAGAAGGCTTAGAAGTATTGAACTATGTAAAAACAATGAAGTACTGAATTGTATAGGCTAAACTTTGAAATCAGAAGCAGCTTGCACTGCAGCAGTTTAAGACCTTTGATGGAATCGATACTCGAACTTTCGCTTGAACTCATAATGCCATCAACTATTAAACTGGACTGCTTAACTACTACGTTGTTTGACGGTTCCACTGATTTTCATTCAATTTAACAGTTCGATAAATTTCGTCTCAATAAGGAGTTTTCAAATGTGTACAGTACTTTGCTCGCTATAAAATCCTTAATATATTTGAACCTTGTTTTGGAATTCTTATACACACGCCTGATTGTCTATAAATATAATTTCTTAAAACGTATCCGATAATTGTTAAAGGTATGTGACCACCCAAAATTCGCCGTTTTGGTGAAAGTTTTCAAACTTTCTTTTATGTTTTTATTTTATAGCCCATACATTTAAAATTTCAAAAACACTCTATTTTTGTTTCTATGATATTTAGAAGCAAAATTATAGCATAATTAGTAAACTGGAAATGTAGTTTACAAAACAGCAGATCCCTAAACAAAATATTTTTTAGATATTGAATTTTAATTTTCAGAAAAGTTTTAATTTAATTTAATCTAATCATCTAATCTCTGTGTATATATCTATGCATTTTATTGCACGCACATACAATTTGTAAGAAAAATGAGTTCTTGCAAAAAAAACTGACATATTTCAAAAAACTTTCAAAAGTATTACAAATCTTGTAGTTCTAAGCACAAATAATGATGTTATTTTTGTACAGAATAAATATTATTCGAATATATTAATTAAAATTTTCAATACAAGGTTTACCGTAACTCCAATGTTTCACTTAAATTTCACTAAAAATTGACAATATATCTAAAATTATTTTTAATTTTGTGGAAACTGTATTTGAATTCGTAGTTTTATACCCCATTTTAAATTTTTAAAAAAGTGCTTATTTAGTTGAAAATTTATATTTAAAAAAAAAGTGCTCCGAAGGTAACCACACATACCTTAAGTCCTTTAAGTTTAATAATGTTGGTATACACACACAAAAATTGCAGATTTCCAATAAACTATTGATTTTTCAGCGAATATTTTTAAAATAAAGTGTGGACACATTTTTATAAACTTTTTCTTAATTTGAATTTCAAAAATGAAAAAAACTTAAAATCGCAGAAACAAGCTCATAAATAAAATTCTTTTAAGAACTTAAAACTTTAATTTGCGATATGAATTTGATTTACAAAAGAACATACTCATTTGATTCCCAAAATACAGAATTCAAACATCAAAGGTATGAGTGATGAATTTTAAAAAGTAACATTTAATATACCTGGAGAATTCTTTTTTTTAATTTAAAAAAAAATTATAATTTGGGGAAATAGAACTATAGATAAAGAGAAAATATTAAAAGTTATTGAAAAAAATATGGGTCAAAATTGATAAAAATTTTAGACCATCTTAAATATTTTATGGATTGTTTACAGATAAAAAGAGTTTAATTTTACGACTTCTTTTCGAAAATTTTGAATTAATTTTTAGAATTTCAGCAGTAGTTCCATATAGGGCATGTCTATACCTCATTACCTATATAAATTACCACAACGCAGCATCAAACGATCATTTCCCCCCTTGTTCTCTCCCCCCTCCTCGTTTTTTTAATAGAAATTTGAAGGTTATGTCCCACCCTACATTGACCTTCGTAACTGTAACATCATCAAAGCAGAAACTAGTTTTCCTCGGCTTCATTTTATGGTATACATTAAACTGTAACCGTTTACCACCTGTTGCATCAAATAATAGTTTTATGAAATGTTGTTTTTTTTAAACTGTTGATAAGGTAAAGAAAATTGTTATTCGTCAAGTGTATCTGATAAACTCATTTTAAATGTTGCAAAATTGCAATTCAATAAATGAATGCATGTGAAATTATAATTTATACTAATAAATGGAAGAGTTTGTATGAGTGCTATGTACCACAAAAACAGAAAGAGAGAAATTTGGTATGCTGAAACGACGAGTGATGATGATATTTCTCCAAAATTCGCTTCAAATTTTTAAGATTCAATTTGGAAGCCATTTTTCTTGTCTCTGGTCATATCGTGTATTATATTAATTCGTTAACTTATTCCTTATAGCATGATCACAATTCTTTTTCGAATAAATCATAAAATATCCTTTCAACAAGTAAATTTTAGTTTCGGCAACACAGTTTGAGTTTACAATTTTGGCTTCGTTTTCACTGATTGAATATTTGTTATCGTCTCATACTGAAGCAACACGAGGGATACTGGAGACGGACCTCGTGATTTTCGACAATGGTCAAGTGACGCGGATGGCATCTAAGCTGGCATTCCACTCTTAAAACTTCAATACCACGACAAAGTGAGGACTTTGAGCCAAGTCGGGTTTAATGTACATCAGCCCATCTACACAGCGGTTCTTTAGTAAAACCAGGACTCAAAAACCTACGACGACTGAAACAGCATCCACCGAGTTTTTTCTCAAATCGAAGTTTATTTTTGATATTTTACCAAAATTCTTTTTGCTCTATTATTTCCCTAAAGAAACTGACGAACTAGTTTTAAATGCTGTTTTTATTAAGAGTAAGATCAGGCAACAATGGGTTATTATTATTATTTCTCATTGGGCTGCAGATTGGTGTTTTACCATTGCAGACCTAGCATGTTTCCCGGGATCTGTTATCTCTTTTGAGTGCGGCTCCCTATAGGCGGATAGCAATCGCCACAGGTAATTTTGGCGCCCAGTTTCCTCCCCAGAGGGAGGCACCTGAGCTCTGGCGATGCGAAACCGTACTTAGGATTTTAATTTTGGTGAGAGCACCCAAGAGAAACAGGCACTCAAGGGATCTTTTACATGCCGCATAATCATGTGACACTGCCACTGTCAATTTTCTGCCTCAAGAAAATCCCCCGACTTGGGCCGGGGTCGAACCCGCAAACATGGGCATACAACGTCGGCAACTACAACGTTATGGACGTAAAAGCAGATGTGCTGTTTAGAACGAGATCGAGTGAGTGAGTGATTGAATATTAACGTCCCACTGTTCAGCTACACGAGGACTTTTGGGGACGGTCCGCGTAATTTTGAACCATAGTCAAGTGACACGGACGACACCTGAGCTGGCACCCCCTCTCCTAACTACCACACCACACCAACGGGAGGACGTTTGAGCTCTCGACAGATTTAACGTGCATCGCTCCCCTACACGGCGGGTCTTTAGCGGTACTGGGATCGAACTCATGACACACTAGCCACGATCCGATGCCTAGACCACTTGGCTACCGCGGTTACTACGAGATAGAGTGAGCGGATGTTTATCACCTCGCATTATAAAGCAACACGAGGGCTATTGGCGCCGGACCTTGTAATTTTGAACCGTGGTCAAGTGACAAGGACGACACCTGACTGGCACCCCCCCCTTCCTTTCCAAACTTCCAAACCACGCCAACGGAAAGACTGAGCCTCGACAGATTTAACGTGCATCAGGCCCTCTACACAGCGGGTCTTCAGTGTCACAAAGCCACGAATCCGTAATTATGACCACTAGGCTAAGAGATGGAAAAGAGAAACTAAAACTTTATATAAATTCAGAATAGTCACAAAAAAAAAGGGGAAGCTTTGAAACAAAATTTTAAAAAAATACTTAGAATCAAAGACAATATGCATGGTATGTTTCATAACATTCTGTCATAAAAAAAAATTATGTTATCAACACACAAAATAATGATCAATAATAATAGTATAATTCATACTACATTACAACACTATACATATAACAAAATATTAATGAAAGATTTAATCGTTAATTTTACACACACGCAGAAGTTAATATTTTCTAAGAAATGTACTACAAATTAATATATTAAAATAACAATACTTATAACACTGGAAAAAATACATTTCAAAAATTCACCCTCCAAAACAAAACTTTCGTCTGTTTAACATTAAACAAAATAAGCTTATTTGTTTATTCAACTCGCTTTTCGAAAGTGAAAAGAATTCCCTTCCGCTTGATTGCAAATAGAAAGTAAATAAAAGAGAAACACAATGTAAGCTAAAACAAAATAAGATTATCTATAATATGTGAGTTTTCGACAAGGTTGAGTTATCAAATCGCGAATAGAAACTGCTTATCCCAGAAACAAAAATTAATGCAATACTCATTTATGAAAATATGTATTTCTCTCTCCAAATTACTCTGAGAAAATTTACAGATATTTATTTATTTATTTTTATTTTGTTCTAGAATATTGTAGTTATTTTATCTTAAATTTGAAATTATATATCTAATTCTTTTTCCAACAGCTTTGGGTGACATAAATATTAACACTAAAATTAAAAAAAGACAATTATAATAAAAAAAAAAAGGTATTCCACTATTATCCTGAGAATATTTATCACCTTTCAGCGTTTTTTAAAGCAGGACTAAACTTTAAACCATATTTTTTTTAAAAAAGAAAGCCACATTCTGTTTTATAGTACCCCCCCCCCGTTCAAAAAAGTATATTAATAATTCATTAACTGTCTTCGCATAATATTAAAAAAACATAGGATCCGAAAATTAGGAGTATTTTTTTTATATAGATATAAAATTATTCTACCATTAATATTCTATTCTGACTTCGCTATCCTACAGAGAGCAGGAAATTTCATCATATATATACATACAGAGTATGATTTAATAATAATTATCATATATAATTATAATCATAATATAAATTAGTAGTAATTATAAAAAAAGAATATTCATCGTATTGTATTATAATAAAAATTATTCATAAGATTACTCATTTAGCATAATAATTATAAATAACAAAATAATAATTATAAACAAAAAACATAATATGTAATAATATTTATAAAAAATCTAAAATTGTTTATATAAATAACGAATATTATATCATTCTTACATATAATAATTGTATTTTTATACTATATTATATTAACAAAAGAATTACATAATATATATTAAAATTACTAAAAATTAATTGATTAAACTCATTATTCATAGAATTACAAATACAGCCACGTTGGCATCATTTTGAGTGACTTATCAACCATTTTGGCGACTTCTGTCAAAACTTGAAAGTTTTTTTTTCTAACATCTTAATACGCCCATTTGAGTTGAAATTTTCTGTACACTTTTGTTTTGGGTAACAATACGATAATTTTATAAGAATTAAAAATTTTGACTGAAATTAATTATTTAAAGAATTACAGATTTTACCACGTTGGCTTCATTTTTAGCGACTTGGGTCAAAACTTTAAAAAGATTTTTTTTTTCTCACGTTTCAAAGTTAAACAGTTGAACTGAAATTTTATACACACGATTGTTTAGGATGACAATGCGATACTTTAATGATAATAAAAATTAATTGCCACTTGTAATGTGATTCTGTCATATGCATATACATATTTATATTAATTGTAACTATTTAATAAGAAGTAACTAAAATAAAAAAAATTTTGTTCATCTAAACAGAAATTGAATTTTAAAAAAAATTATGTTACTTGTTTTGGTATAATATGAGTTAAACAGTTTTTCTCCTATGCCTCAATATTATATATATAAATAAGCTATCCCTTACATCAAGAGGGTGTCTAACTTGCGGCCCAGTCAGTATATCGGAACACAATAATACATAATAAAATATCAAAATTTCTCCCGAAACAGGAAAGGTAGTAGCAGAGAAGGGATGTCAAGTGCCAGGACGTAAATATTACATTTTTCTTATTCTTTTATATGTTTATTATAATGCATAATTCGAAATAAAATTATGTCGCGATGAACATTTATTTTTGAAGTGAAACTTCTTTAGGCGCGAAAGTGAATGGGAAATTTGTCCAATTTACGTAACAGGGAAAAAGCGAACGGAAGTAGTGATTTCCTTCACCATCCCCCCAAATCGTCGCCATGGTGAGCAGATAGCGATCGGGAGGAAAAGAGAGCGTGGGACGTGAAGATGACAGATTTATTTTCGCAAAAAGCATTTGATTTGTGTTTGCAGTCTAGTTTTAGATGGACAATTAGATCCGGTAGACAAAATTTGTTGTTTTGTTTTTTTCTTAATTTTTTTACAAGGTCGACTTTTACAAATGCTGACAATAAAATGTTTTAAAACTTGTGCTCAACAGAAAGTGGCTGAAGTAAATAAAGTACATTAATGCGAAATATATAAAGCATATGCCGTTCGTATAATAAACAGAGCAATATTGAACAACGCGCTTATATTTCTGTATTTTTATGGATTTAGGCTTAACTTCACAAAACCCTCCGGCCTGTGAGTGACACTCGCGGTAGACACCTCTGGCGGTACGCACGCGTTTGCGTCTTTCGTCGCGAAAGGGGTATATCTAGACTTGGATAGTGCATGTAAAAAAAAACGTAAACACATATCCCAGTTATTAAATCTAATACCATGGTAGATGGTACCTGAAGCCAGAATTAATGTGTAAATTTCATTAATATTACAAGGGCTGTTTTTTAAGTAAGGTCCGTTTGTTTTTTTAAAAAATAACGATAATACTTTTATTCAAAAAACCTATTTTAGGATTGTACATACTTTTGCCTATTTTTCTACATATTTGCCGAGTTTATTAATGCACTTGTCATACCTTAGAACTAAGTTTTGAAAATCCTCTTCAAAGAAGTCTGCCGCCTGGTCGAGTGAGTGAGTGAATATTAACGTCGCACTGTTCAGCTACACGAGGGCTTTTGGCGTCGGACCTCGTAATTTTGAACCATGGTCAAGTGACGAGGATGACACCTGAGCTCCCCCCCCTCTCCTAATTACCACACCAACGGGTGAACGTTTGAGCTCTCGGCAGATTTAACGTGCAGCGCTCCCCTAAAAGGTGGATCTTTAGTGGTACTGGGCTCGAACTCATGACATGCCTACCATGATCCGATACCTTGACCACTTGGCTACCGCGGCCATCTGCCGCCTGGTCGGACAGCCAAGAGTTCACAGCCGCTGTCACTTCTTCGTTGTCACTGAAGCGCTTCCCACCAAGACTGTGTTTGAGGTACCGGAAAAGGTTCAAATCGTTAGAAGATAAGGGACGGGCTTGTATGGTGCATAGTCCAAAACCTCCCAGACAAAAGATTCGACTACGCCCCGAGTCGTTCGAGAAGTGTGAGGCCCTGCGTTATCGAGGAGGAGCAAAACACCTTTTGACAGCATACCACGTCGTTAAGAACTGAAAGCGGCCATGAACTCTTGGCTGTCCGACCAGACGGCAGACTTCTTTAAAAAGGATTTTCAAAACTTAGTTCAAAGGTAAGACAAGTGCATTAATAAACTCGGCAACTATGTATAAAAATAGGCAAAAGTATGTACAGTCCTAAAATAAAGGTTTTTTTGAAACAAAATATAGTTATTTTTTAAAAAATAAACGGACCTTACTTAAAAAACAACCCTCGTACGTTAAGAAATTTTAATAAATAATACACTATTTAATTGTCTTTACTTAAAGTACCCATAACTGTGTTCTACTTTAAATATTACTTCAAGTATGTTCTTCAGATGTTTTTTTATACAATATCACCCAGAAACACCTTCTAGTTTCAAGGATTTCGTGAGTCAACAAAGTTCGAGCACTACTGGTATACGCTATCGATATATTAGTATTAGATGATTCGTCATAGATGGTTTCATTCGTGATTAGAATACTTTCCTCTGTCAAACCCGATGAAATAGAAGAAAATCTTTATAAGTTTATGCACGAAACTAAATCCCAAAATATGGAAATACCCCCGTATTTCATAACTTCTTCCCCTCCTGGAAAAAAATTACACTTTCCACGCAGATTGAGAAATTTATAAAATATCTACATAAATGACAGGATGTCTAAAAAAAACTAATCCCCATGTTTCAAACAATTTTAAACAATACTCCAAGTTAAAAACGAAAAAGAAAAAAGAAAAAAAACCATCTGGCACATAGCAAACGACAGGATATGCGCGATTCGCTCCAAAGACTGGGGTCCTTGAATTTTCCCCATAAAAATATTGAACTTATAGTTCTGTGCTTCCTTTTTTTTCTTTGTTCTGACGCCACTAGAAGTACATGAGGCCGATAGATATTTCGTGAGCAAATCATGACATTGGATTGCGTTTAGGAGTAAATCAGCTGCTTAATAGACGAATAAGAGACGAGAAATATTTTTCCCATCCTTTCACAATTCGTAGAATTAGTGATCGATAAAGAAAAATTATGGTAACATTCACGCGATCATGAAATAATGTAGGAGACTTTTATTTGGTCAGGTTAGTTAAATACTATATATATATATATATGGCAGCGCATAAACATCTCTTTCGGGTCCCCCCCCCCTTTTTTTCCCCGTAAAATCTGGCGTATAACGCGCATCTATATTTTCAAGCTGCAATTTTCAATTTCTAGGTATATTTCCTAGGTATAGGCGCGCCCACTTTTTTACAAAGAAATCTGAAGGGTACATGCGAAATGTTCTTATGTTTTGAAACTATTTGTTCAGATTGTGTTGATTGATTGATTGAATATTAACATCGCACTGTTCAGCTATTCGAGGGCTTTTGGCGACGGACCTCGTAATTTTTAGCCATGGTCAAGTGACAAGAACGACACCTGAGCTGGCACCCCTCTCCTATCTACCACACCACACCAATGGGAGGACGTTTGAGCTCTCGGCAGATTTGATGTACATTGCTCCCCTACACGGCGAGTCTTTAGTGGTACTGGGATCGAACTCATGACATGCCAACCACGATCCGACGCCTTGACAACTAGGCAATCGCGGCCCCTTCCGAATACCTTTGTAATGTAGCATTATGGTGATGCTATCGTTTTAAGAAGCTTGATATTTATATCTGTATTTCATCTGTTGTAATATTTTTAAAAAAGTTAGTTCTCGCTTTTAGAATGGAACAGATAGTTCTGGAAATTATAAAATCCATAATTCAACAAATGACAAAAAAAAAAAAAAAAAACACTCAAACCGTTGATTGATCTTGCAATATTATATTTTAACGATTTCATATAGTTAATTGGTTTTACTGACAGAAAATTATCAACACAAATTACTGATTTGTACGACAAAAAAATGATTAAAATGATTCTATACATAAAGAAGAAAATAATTGTATAAAAGAGTATAAGATCATAAACATATCACGTCTAACTGCTCGAAAAATATAAGGTTTAAAACGAGAGAAAAAATTAGGGTTAATGTTTTGACACTCGTGAAGCAATGGTTTTCTTAACATAAATACCTGTTCAAATACAAATCGTAGAATAATATTGATAGCAATCAAACATATAAAATATAAAGCAATATAATTAATATATAAAATGCCCCTATGCTGTACTCTTTTTAAACTCGGCAGCGAGTTGTAAAATTGTTATTAATCAAACAGCCTTAGTTAGAGCAGTCATAAAAGTTTTGAGAAATAAGAAAATAACTAATAAGATGCTTTGATTTTAGATGTTTTCTACAATACCAGATATCGGAAATAAACAAAACTAAATTTTATGGGAAACAGCATAAAAATTGATTATACTGCAACCTGTTTTAGGCTATATAAACAGCATGTTTTAGGACACAACCGACTTACACTCCCATTTCTTGTAATTAAATAGCAATATATATTAAAGAATCATTTCGTTTAAAGGAGTAAACCTTAAAAAACAAAGTAAAGCACATTGATAAAATTATGAAGATCAATATTATTAACAAAAAATCATTTATTTACTTCAATCTATCAATATCTAAATACAAAGCAAACCATTTAAAAATATCGGATTGTAACAACCCGTGGGTTGTTGGCATTTGGGAGTTCGAGCAAAGATCAGCCATAGTAACTTTTAAACACAATTTTATTACTATCTTCACTTAATCCTCCAACACTATTAAAGGTAAGGAATGCACTTTATAATAAACCTGGAAGAGCAATCGTATATAGGCTTAATGCAACTAACATTTAATTAAAATTACTTAATTGAATCTTGGAGCGCTCTTTACTCCTACGTTTGAATTCTCTTTAAATATCTTGCTTAGCTATACGACCTCCGGTCGTAATCTTGACCACAGTTTAATTAACTTTTAATCGACAACTATCGACCATCATCGCATACACTAATTCCAACGTTTAAATAGAAGTACTCATTTACCTAAATCTCTCATCTTCTTCACCGAAGAAAGTTTTCAACAGAACTTAAGAGTTAAAAGAACAATTTTACCCAAGAGGATTAGTAGAAGCTTGGCGGATAGACCCGTTACAGGTTACGTTTTGCAACTTTTGGGATTGTTTTAATTTTTTAAGATTCAGTGCCTTTGAAATAATTACGGATAGATACTGGATAGTACTGGAAGAACATACTTTAATATTTTTCAAGACATCTGAAAGCTGTTTTAGTAGGGAATGTCTATAGCCCTATTCATAACACTGCTTTTTAACAATAGAATATCCCTTTCCAATTAAACTTAAGTCAAAAAAAAAAAAAGATAGAAAGTAAGTAATTTTAGTTCATTTTTCATAGAACAAATGAAAAAAAAAATGAAAGACACACTTTTGTTCACAGTGCATTTTATTCACTTTTGTAATGTTAAAAAAAAAAACCTTAAAATATTTATAGCTAAGGCAACCTATTGCACGCGAGCCAAAGGTACAATTCTCGATGGCATTCTACACCGCACCACAAATTTGTCAATTTTTGAATGGATGGAAGTTGATAATTTTGAAATGGACCTTATAAAAGTAACATTTTAAAAAATATGAAAGCAAAATTTAAGGGATTATAAAAGAATCTGGAAGATAACTCAAACGATAAATCGAAAGCTATTGTAAATTTGTGGAAACCATTGCCGAAGGAATTTAATTGTTTGAAGAAAATTGCACAAGCTCTGCTTTACGCTTTTGGTTCTACATATCTATGGGAACAAATCTTTTTTCATATAAAAATTATTGTGAGTCTGCAAAGAAGTTATTTAACAATTGAACGTATGTGAAGAGTCGTATTAAATCGAAAGTTATATTTCACGTTGTTCATTTTTTATGTTGATAAATATCCTTAAATGATGCAAAATTAATGTATATTAAATCTCTGAATCTGTATTCTTAACCTCTATTCTCTAATTCTGCATGCATTACTTCAGGAATCGAATTGTTTCAAATATTTCTTTCTGTGTGCGCACTAAATCCTAATGGAAGATTGGTTAGGCACACCACACAGCAAAAAGGTTTCAGATTCCTGGTTTATAATGTTAGGATCTAAGTTAAAGACGAATTCTTCAAAAAGTTGCATTCAGTTTCCAAAACGCTCAAGACAAAATGATGATTGATTGATTGATTGTTTATAGACGCCGGAACTCTGAAATAACATGATAGCTCTCGGCGAAATGCCAAAGGGATTGAACTTACATAAAAGTGTTAGGAGCTACAAAGGAAATAGGCACATCCGGGCTCAGCATTTATAGAACAATTTTTTTCCTTTTTACAGGTGCACACAAAGGCAAATTTACATAACTTACACAGTTTTAAAATAAAACAGTATAAAAAAATACAAAATTAGAAAAAAAGAAAGAAAATACAGGATAAGAGGGGGGAAGCATTTATTTTTGGGGGAAAAAAATATGCCACCTGATCGAGAGTAACATCAGATCAAGGTCTACAAAATTCATCGTGGCAAGGGGCCGACGACTATTTAGAGTACCCTCATGCCTTCTCCGGGATTCGAACATAGGCCCTATGGCCCCCAGTCAGCGTCACTAACCACTATATCGGATGGGCGGCACAAAAAGCATTTAAATCCGTTTACAAAGACAACATGCGCAGTGAATATTTCCAATACATATATGCACAATTAGTGCAAAATCAAAGATAGAAAAAAGAAAGACAAAAAAAAAATGTTTATATGTAGAATGGGTGACGGAGTACTTGTTTTCAAGTGGAAATTTCTCCTATCTTTGGGATTTTGAGTTTGGCCTTGCTTTAGCTTTACCTTAGCCCAGTACTGCGTTAAAGCATTAAAAATTTAAAAATAAATTAATAACTGAAAATATTGCATTTAGAAATTAAAAAATGCTTTGGATAAAATAAAACTTGAGAAAAAATTTAAGTGCTTTAAATATGAAAAGAGAATAGTCAAGGGAGTTCGAAGAAGGAAACATTGCTGTGTCGAAAATAAAAAATCTGCGCTTCGAAAATAAAAAAAAAATGCTTCAAAAAATAATTCAGACTGTACATTTATTTGAATGACGCCACTACTTCCTGTTAATACTTTTCCCTTTTTGTTATGCAGTAGAACGTCGTTTATCTGAACGCTTATTATCCGGACTTTGGTCCGAATACGTTTTCGAACAGTGCAATGCTTAACAGTTGTTTCGCATGAGGCCAAAAGTGACGGGAAACCCCAAGATGAGGGATATTTGGGGAATTTCAGTTGTGTGATTTGGTAAACATCTGCGCGGAATATTAGGTCAGTTTGTTTCCAAATGAGGGGGTGTATACGTGCTCTTTTGTTTTGTTGATGTAGAAACCTGGATGGCATGCGATGCAGAAGACTGTGGATTTCAAATGCTAAATGATGACGAGATAGTGACTTCCGTGCAAGAAGAATCCAACCCTGTTGACAATGAAACGGATGAGGAAAACAACGAAAGTTCCAAGAGTCCATCAAAAGCTGACGCATTTTCTGCGTTACAGACAGCTATGGAGTGGTACGAACAATAATCAGAGTGCTGTCCTACTCAACTACTGCTGCTGAAGAGAATCAGAAACCTTGCAATGAAAAAACGAAGGTGTACAATCGTACGGCGAAAAATAAGTGATTATTTTCCACAATCAAGGTAAAATTGCGACATTTTGCACCTGTTTTGCTTTTTCTTCAAGCCCGTTTCCCGCATGTGATGATTTTCAATATTCTTATAGCGTCCGGTTTCATATACTGCATGGATTGCATTCGGCTTCCGGTTATCCGAAAAATCGCGTATCCGAACGGTGTCTGGTCCCAATTGATTCGGATAAACGACGTTCTACTGTATATGAATTATAGATTTTGAAGGGAGACGATTCATTTTTTATCCCCCTACCTCACTCTTTTTAGATAAATAACCCCAATAAACCAAAAAGCGATCCAATACCTACTAAGGCTGAGGCGGGCAATTGTTTTGGCTCATGGGCCACATTGTAGAAGCGGAGGAGACCGGAGGGCCACATTTTTTTTTAAATGATTGCAATCTTTACTTAATTATACATCTCACAGTGGGTATGAATTGCACCATAAAAATCAATAAAACAAATAAAATGATGGCATTTTTATTCAATTTATTTATTGTGCTCATTTCATATCATAGTTGCACATACACACGCACATTTAATTTTAGAATCAGTTCAATGAGACAAATGAATCCTATATCACAATATTCTACATTTTTTTTTTTTAATTAGGAGTGGGATTGCTTGTGGAAATTCTCATCGCAGCCAGCAAGTTAATGTCAACTTACTCGCATTTTTATTTTCTCTTGATCATCTTGCAAGAAAAAAAACTTTGCTTAAAATATATGTTGACCCTAATACAGAGAACATTTTCTCTCTACTTGATTTTTTGACTGTTTTGGCGGGCCGCTGCAGGCCCACTTCAGAGCTAAGGGATTTTGTCACGGACTGCAGAAACAATCCTAATTCATTATTTTAAATTAGAACGAATGGTAGGATTTTTAAGGATGTAGGTGAAAGATGGAAAGACTAAATTAGGATAGAACACCTAGTGTGGATAGTGTCTCCAAAGGAACCGCAAAGACACACAACTGGGGGTAATATTTAATTTAAAACGGAGTAAAAATAGAAATAAACAGGTGGAAATAAATGACCATTCAATGTCCGCTGCGAAACAGCAAACGCTTTTATTTTTATATATTAACTCCTATCGTGTTAGTCCCATATCTAAGAATATTTTTAGCATTTACCCCTTCTCGAAATAAATCTTTTCAATGCAGCAATTAAAGTTTGAGAAGTTAACTAAGTGATTATCTCTAGGTGAATGACCTCTTCGTTGCAAGGCAAATAAATATACTAACATAAACTTTAATTTCAGGATCTTTCCTCTGATATTTATTTTTGATAAGAAAGGGTTTCCACAAATCAATACCCAAAGAATAAAACATTATCAGGAGTTATTCTGAAACTGGCGGGAAATGTTACTTCTTATCACAAACACAAGAAATACAAATGGGAACAAAATTTCACACACATAATATAAAATTCGGTTGTTGTGTTTTCTTTTTAATTCCTTTAAATTGTACCAATAAGTGAAATAAATTTCATTTATAGATGTAAATTAAAAGAGAAAAAGAATAGGAAGAAATAAAAGAATAAGAAAAAAAAAATACAGAATAAGTTATAGAATAAGAAACGATTCGACATCTTTTGGAACTTAATTCCGGAATCAATAGGAGTACAAAAGAAGCATGTATTTTATTATCCAACTTCTCTTTTTGACTCATTCTTCAATCCATTCTTGTTAAAATATGCGTGTGACTTAACGCGAAATCTTAGCGGTGATGACAGTCGCCTTTGTCATCGCCAAAAACCTCTTCCGCATTTACAAATAAGCGGATATAAACAGAAACGAATCGTTCTGACAGTCGATCGACGCATGCACAGACAATATAATTACAGAAGAAACATTTAAAATGAGATTTCGAAGAGGCAAGGAATAGATTAATGGACGGCACGCACCGGGCAATCCCGTTTGTCCAGTCGCCAGATAAGGTCAGGGCGCTGGCGTTATTGAACTGGTTCTCTCGTTTTACCATAATACCATACAAAGAGAAACAAATCCTCATCTTCTGTTTCTCACCCACGAGGCTTTTGCCTGGAACACGATTAAAACGAGCGAGAAAAAAAAGCGGGAAAATAGAGTGAAAAAGTAGATCATTCTAAATTATGTGACAGACGATTTTTTTACTCTTCAGGTGGCTTAGTATGAAAAGATGAAAATTGAAATAAAAACTTATTTTTCTGTTTTAAAAACCATAGAATAAAACTAATTTTAGTAGGATACGTTTCAGAAAAGATAATGTGATTAAAAGTAATAGTAAAAATAGCTTAATATATAAAATATGAGCGTGTCTAATTTTTCCCACAAAGTATTACATTTTCTCTAATTCACACAATATCGCATTGTTTTCAAAGCAAATAGATAATCATTTATTTTCTTCCCGCCCATATTTTCCTTCCCTACTGCCATGAAATTTTCTCCATTATTAAATGGAAAAAAAAATCGAACTAAACTAAACTTGAACAACTAAATTTGTTTAAGAGAATAAAAACGATTGCTAACAACTTAACCGTTAACTAGCTACTATAAAACAAGAACTTTCAAAGTCCTATACAGGATTAGTCGATAATAATCGATAACTTCTGATAAATATTTCAAATTTGCAGACAAATAGTTTCCAAATGAGTAATTCTTAGGACATCAATTCTTGCGTCCACAAAATATCCATATCACACAGAAAAAATTGCAACGGACTCGCTGTTAAGAAATTGTATTATCCACGAGAAAAATATTAACATTTTTGAAATTTTACTGAGAATCTTTATTTTCCGATTTCATTGGAATTAATACTGTTAATAGTATTACGTAATCTAAAAAAGCAGCGTACTGTGGTTTTATTTTGACGTAATACAAAAGCAAAAATTCATATCTTTTTTTCAATTCCCCCCCCAGAGTTTCTGGAAACGAGAGTAAACGTTCTTTTTCATTTGAAGGCATCTGATATTAATCAGCCATTATGTTATAAAAACATTATGTGATTATCTTATTAATTATGTAGCAATATAAAAAGAGTAAGTAAACTACATTTGCATTTAATCTGCTGTAGCCATAAAGAATTCTATAAAATAGCCATAGATGGAATAAAGATTATATTTAACGGAACCTGCAATCGCTTAGTACAATTGCAACGATATATACTGCAAGAATGTGGTGGGGTATTCTTTTAAAAATGCAAATAAAGAAATTTTCTGCTCAATAAAAAAAGCAATTACCAGAAATTTTTTGATTCTTTCCTTGAAAGAGATTCGCTCGTTTTTAATTTTGCATTTTGTAAGTGATATCATCTAATGTACCTCTCCCTTACCTTGGCGATGACCAGTCAACGTCTGATAATTTTAGTGACTCGCTGAGGGTGGGACGTTGATTGTTTATATTTGAGACTGTTTTGATTTAATAATTTTAATTTAATTGTATCTAACTATGTCATTAGAATAAAATACAGTTTCGCAAAAAAAAAAATGAATAAAGTAATGTAACATGGAATATAAAGCGATTTCCGCGTAAATACACCATAGTAAATAAAATGGAAATAATTTAATCTTCAAATGAAACAAATTCTTCCGTACCAAAATGAAAGCAGAATACACAAAAATTATCAATAAGATTCACTTCATGAATGAGTGGCTATTAACGTCGCACTGTTCAGCTAATTGAGGGCTTTGGGCGACGGACCTCGTAATTTTGAACCATGGTCAAGTGACGAGAACGACACCTGAGCTCTAGCATCCCCCCCCCATCTCGCCTAACCCCACCACACCAACGGGCGGAAGTTTGAGCACTGGGCAGATTTAACCGGCATCGCTCCCCTACACGGCGGGTCTTTAGTGGTATTAGGCTCGAACTCATGACACGCCGGCCACGAGTCCGTTACCTTGACCACTAGGCTACCGCGGCCACAGGATTTAGTTTAAATTGTGTCCAAAAAAATAACGTCCAAGTAATTATTTCAAAATACTTTATATATATAAGATTTTCAATATATTTTTCTGTCTATAAAATTCATTAATGTTGTAAATTACTGTTGTCTACATGATTAGTTCGAATACTCATCCCTTCCAGAAATAGAATGAGACATTTGTGTATAGTAAATCTCCCCTCGTCATAGGACAGAAATTTTTATATTTCTTGAACAACAACAAAAAGTGAAGAGCATAACTTTTAATTGAACAGAATTAAAAAAAACACCAAAATTTTTTAAATTATATTGCAGTTTGTTTTTCAAATGATTAGTTAAAATTAAAATTATCAGCCTATTTGTGTGTGTGTCTTACAAAAAATAAATTATATAACTATTTTAAAAGAAAAATAAATATTTTAAATTTATAGGGGAGGAAATGTGAAATCTCTAAATGTATTGCAAGAAAAAATTTTTTTATAAATGATGAATTTCTTCCAAAAAAATAAAAAGATTTTTTTTAATTATTGACTTTTTTAAAGAACAAAGGTAAATTAGTTTAAAGCATAAAAAAATAAAAACTGAGGAATAAGTAATAAATTTTGTAATTGAAACACAGAAAGATAATTCTAAAAAAAACAAAAAAATACAAAGGAAAAAAAGTTTCAGAGATAAATAGTAACAAATTTACAAATAAATATTTACAGTTTAAAGTTAGTGAGTATATACCAGATAAATAAATATTTACCTGTTAGATTGATTTGAACATATAAACTGTATTTTTTTATACTTTTATCATCTTGCAAATGTAATTTTAAAAAGTATAAGAGGGAAAAAAATCTATAGCTGATACTACAAATAAAAATTAAAAAAGAAACATTTTAAGTATGAAACACATTCTCAAAAAAGCTTTGAAATATTAATACAGTTTTACATACAAATGAAATAAGAGTATTTAATGCATTCTATATGCAATTAATTATTCAAAAAATATTATGGTTTTTGTTTAATCAAGATCTCCCCATATTTCTAACATTAAAATCTTTCTCTCAAAAAAATTAAAGTTCTAAAGAAGGAAACAGTTTTATATATATCTATGAAAAAAGAAATTATACTATACTGATACGTTTTGAAAAGATTTAATATAAAGTAAAAAATAAACATAATTTTAAAAAAAATGAACAATGCAGTTGATTTATTGATTACTTTGTAGTTCTAAAATGGGGTGACCAACCCGCGGCACATGTGCCACAATGTGGCGCGGAAGAGTTGTAACAGTGGCAGGCGAAGACTTACTGTAAAAATTTTGAAAGATTAACCATTTTAAATTAAAAACTAAAAGATTAACCTATTTTCAAAATTAAAAATTTTGAAAAGAGAAATAATTATTTTTTACTATTTTATTGAAATGGGGTTGTCTCACATAAAAAATCTCAAAATATGTTAGTGAATAAATATTTTCTATAATAAAATAAATATCAATCAAAACTAGCTGATGTGCACCTGTATTAACCTAATTTTGTATTCATCTACAAGAGCTAATCCTAATATAGATGACTTGTTAAAAAAAAAAAGTAGTCATTCAAAAGCCACATTAAGTATGTACTGAGCATTATATAATTATTTTGAATTAAATTATTCAAGTGGCTCATTTTTATTTTATATAGCTAACCTAATTGATTGAACTTGTAAATAGTTTATTAAAAATAAAATCTAAATTTGTACTTTCGTCTTATTTACTATATTATTTTTAAGTTTTGACTACATAGACTTGCATTAAAAAATGTGCAATTGTGTAAAAATCCCATAACAAACCTATAAATAACATTTTTTCATATTTGTACATTGGAAAAGTTGGAAGTGGCACGCATGATTATTTTTTATCAAATAGTGGCACTTTTCCCAAAAAGGTTGGCCACCCCTGTTCTAGAAAGTAATTATGAACCATCAGAAAATATTAAAGATAACTAGTGTCCTTCTTTCGTGATTTCAAAATGTCTCAGATGAGGATTTAACTCAATATTTCACACAATATTTATGGAATTAAGATTAGAAGATCCATTATTAGATCCATGAACTTAACTGGTATATTACTTTTCACAGAATATTTTAAGCTCAGAATTAATTAATAAAATTCATCCCCCCCCCCCAAAAAAGAGGCTACAGAACGGATATGTATCAGGACGCAACCCGCAACCGCAATAAAACATGAAAAAATTATTTCTCCCATTATTTAACATAGAGTTAAAGCTTTGGCAGATAAGAAAATAAATAATTTCAAATTCACAGAAAATAAACATTGATTGAATCTTCACACAAAAGCTACATTACAGAGAATATTGATAAATTTATGATCATGTCAGAAATAATGATTAAATATTTAATATGATTTATTATTTTATAAAGGTATCAAAATAATTTCAAAATATGTTGGTGCATATTAGCATTGGCTACTATTCTGCAGAAAAATAATATGCGAAATCAGTTTGAAGACAATTTGTTACTACTGAGAAAATATTATTATTTGGAGCTTAAATTGAAGCAAAACATATTTGATATGCCATAAAAATATCAAATTTTAGCAAAGCATATAAAGAACATTTAAATCAGAAGCAATTTTGCAAAGTAAATCTAAAAAAATACAAAAAAATCTACAGTGCTTATATTATACGATTTGAGAAAAAGTTTATTCTAAATCAAAATTTTGAAGCTTTAAAGGAACATACTTGCTCCTATTGCATATATTCTAAAACTACTAAAATAAAAATATATAATTGGTTTGCAAGATAAAAATTCAAACCATAATGAAATTTTAAAATTTGTTTCATAACTGTAGCATAATGAAATATAGTAAAAAAATACAAACTCAAGAAGCAAATTATAACTAAAGAAATTATTAGAAAACTGATATTTTTAATCATGGCAAAAGAACAGAAAAGCTATTTTTCTTTTAAATATATTTTCTTCGATCATTACAATCTTCTGCTTCTTTTTAGAGATACCTACAGTTAGCCTCAATTATAATAAATCCAATCTAACAAATGTTTTTAAGTAGTAAAAATAATCTAAACACAGAATGCACCTTAAACAGTATTTTTAGAATTTAATTAATAAGATTATACATCTAGGATCAAAATGATTATATATCCACTGTAACTGTTCAATAAATATTCCATCTTTTATTATAATTATATTTAGCTGGGCTTTGTTTTATTAGTATTACACTAACAAGGGATTATCTAAGTTACAGTTTCAATGAAGGAAAAAAAAAAAATTTTTTTAATTTGTCTAGAGTACACATAGTAAAATATAAAATAAAATTTATTGCATTTTTATTCTGAGTTCACATACAAATATATTTGTGTTTGATAAAACTTTAATATTAATCAATAAATGAGTAATTAAAAACAAATTATCTTAGTAAAATTTATCATCCGTAATATGAGTCGATAAAGAAAACAAATATCAGACATAAAATTTAAAAGTTTCACGTTCTTCAATTATCATATATTATGTGATAAATTCAAAAACTATAACTTACAGTAACTTCCACAGTAAGGACCGTTCCATCAAGCAATATAATTTTGCAAGGAATCACATTTTTATTGCATTTAATATTTTCATCAAACTGACTTCTTTTTATCGCTGGAGAAGCCTTTCTAAAGCGTTTGCTGAAAAAACTAAACATTTTATAATATTCATCAGAAACTAGTCACGTTCCTCCAAAAATAAAAACTGTCATCCATCGCTCACACGCTCACCAAGAAAACACTAACAATCCCGGGCCGTAAACCCTGTCAACTGATTCTTCAGCTAATATTTTCGTTTGGAAAAGAGAAAAAGAAAATAAACATATGTTCGATTAAAGTTACGATTAAAATGTCGTTTACGATTATATCCAGAAACTATTTCACTA
>BMAO01037426.1:0-20391 GCA_019973975.1 Trichonephila clavata | reverse complement strand
AAGGAATTCTGACGTCTAACTAGCATATGATTATTCAGATTAAGTCAAATCTTCATCACAATGCTGTCTTATCCAGTGATGCTGTCATATAAAGGAATAATATAACTGAAATATATCTCTAAAACTATACTTAATGAATTAATATTTGAAAAAAACTATATTAACATCAAGTGTCATCCACTACAAGTTTAAAAAATTTATTTGAATTTGAGTGGATAAATAAAAGTATTTTATTACCGATTAAATTTTGAACAAGATATATAAATATACATATATAGGGAGAATGTGAACTAATAGAGTAGGAATTGAAAAAAGGGAATGTGAAATTACACAAATTTAAGAAGTAAGCGTATTATATATACTATACCTATGTGTAATTATTCCCTCCTCATTATTTTTTAACACGCTTTCATAAGTTTCACTTGTATATAACGGAATCTTTGAACTCGGTTTTCACCCGCTTTAAAAGGTCAGATTAATTCGAAATTTTGCACACTTGTCAAGGACTGATGACGATACAATTATTTCGTAATTGTGTTTCCATTGTCCTGATCAGGACATCAGGAATAACTATTTTCAGATTTGGCGACTTATTCATTACCCCGTTTCCAGATTTGGCGACTAATTCATATACCATTTCAAGATTTGGCGACTAATTCCATGTGTTATTTCCAGATTTGGTGATTAAAGATTGTTACAACCCTATAAAAGTGAAAACATTCGCTTCAGCAATTTCTTACCATAATATAAATAATTGTCTAGTTTTTCTGAAAATGGAAATAAAAAATAAAAGACTCGTGCATTTGAAAAAAAAAATATTTTGATCTAACCCAGCATTTCTCATACTGTGGGGCACGCCCGTCTTGGGGGAGGGGCATGAAAACCCTACGTGGGGGCGCGAGCATATCGAAAAGTCCAAAATAAAAGATTTAAAATAATTATTAATTTATCGAAAGGATAATAAAACAAAGTACATTCTGACATGATAAAAAATGCATATTCACACTGATATAAGATACTTATAAATGTATCAGTGTGCGGCAAACAGTATTTAATAATTGATTTATTAATACGAAATTCAAAGCAATTTTAGTAACTACTAATGACCTTCATAGGCATGTCATTTTCAAAATATAATACATATATTGATATTATGTACAGTTTATAATATTAAAGTCACATTGTAGCTTTAGCTTCGAAGTACATTATTATTGCATTCAATATATTGTTGTTGCAAGAGGGGGGGAGCGATGAAAATTATGTCTGAAAATTGGATTTCAAATATTGAAAATTTGAGAAGCACTGTTCTAACCTTTAAACTCAAATTTTAAGTCTATTTTTCTAAATTCTTTTGTCAGATCTGTGGAATGAAGCATCATTTATTGCTTCATTTTACCAAAACAGCCGAGAATTGATTTAGAGGTCTCTCTCTTACCAGATTAAATAATTTCTTACAAACTCTTAGTTTCAAAAAGTGTACTTTTGTGTCTAATACTGATGCAAGTTTCAGAGAGAATATTAAGCTCTTTTTAGTGAAAAATATCATTGGCTTAAAACCTTCTTCCGCATGAAATATTTCAAATTTAGCTCTTGCAGATTTCCTTCAGTTGGCTGATCCGACATTTTGCAAACCAGGCCGTATCGGCGCACTGATTAGATGCCATGGGTATTCAAGATTCTAAAAAATGACGCATCTACGATTTATTCATCAATGAATAAATGATAGTTTAAAAAACTAAAAATGCATGCTTTCATTGTAGATCAAACTAAAGAAATGAAAAATAAATTATAGTTTAAAAAAAAAAAACTAAAAAACTCGCTTTTATGGGTAATCGAACAAAAAAGTAAAAAAATAATTCTTTTTATAAGAATGAAATAATTAACGAGAAAATTAATGTCATTGGGGTAAAAGCGAGGGGTGCTTTGTACTACATTTTTGCACTAACTCAGCATTTTGGAATAGAACTAGTAAGAAATTATAACAATTGATACAGACCACCTCACGCTTTTAATCCGATGACATTATTTTTCTCTCGTTAATCATTTTATTCTTATATTAAGAATTTTTTTTTTTACATTTTAGTTCGATTAGTGGTAAAAGCATGTTTTTTAGTTTTTTTTAAACTATAATTTATTTAAAAAACAAACTCTTTCATCTCTTATTAAACTTATAATTATTCTGTTATACAAGAAAGAAAGAAACTGCAATAACTTATGATTAAACACACATACTAAGTGAAAGTTCACATTTTGAGACATTCTTTCGCACACCCAACACATTTTGAATTAACAGTTCCGAAAAATTTACTTGAAACACACACACACATTTTGATCTTTAAAATCAAATATCAAAGTAATAATGACGTTTTATTTACCGAGTTAACGTGTAGGAAAAGTTAAGTTAAATATGTATAATCATTAAAGTCAAACACGTGTTTCTGCAAGAATACTTAAGTCCCAGAGTTACAAGCAAGTTGAAACAAAGATCACAAAATAAAGTTGAGTGCTCTGCTTACTTATTATTCCGAAACGATGGCAAACATCGTGAAATTATACCATCCGCGAAACACAATGCCCGCCCCTTTCACGATGAAAAGACAAAACATTATTATCATAGCCAGACGCAAGCCTTGGGGCAAACGCACCTGCTTCGCTTTTCATATTCCCTAGCTGGTGTTAAATCGATAATGAATAAAGTATGAAGCTTTTATTTTTTCGTAAAACTCAAACAGCTGAATATACATGTTTTTTTTTAGCAGATTCTATTATCTTGTTTTATACTATAGTGATCCCCTTTTTATAAGGTAATCGATTTATGTTAGATGCTTCAAACGAAATGGGAGATTGTAATTATTTTTACTGTCGCTGTTGAAAAGTGAAAATTATTTTTATAACTGTTTTGTAAGTGTACTATTTGTATTGATAAAGTTTAATATATATATAGTTATTTTTAGTCCCTAAAGCAGTCAATTGTTTTGCCCAAAACGTTCCAAAAAAAGGCAAATTTTTGGAATGAAAATGGAAGAATTTTATTTTAATTCTCCATTTTGAAGTTGACACCCTATTTTTTTTATTTTGCAATCAGGGATACATTTCTTTTAATACATACACAACCAATTTGAAGCATGATGTAATACTAAATCGTGCATTACATATCGACTTTTTGGAATTATCCTTCCATTTTCATTTCTTCTCAAGCAACAAATTGTACATTGCCTCCTCAATCCTTGTTCTTTATCGAATATTTTCAAGAATCTAAATTCCTGTCTTCGACAAAAAATTCTCGCCTTCACCACAAAGAAAATCCCGGATGAAAAGTATTTCAGTGTAGCATGGATAAATTGCAGCTCTAAAAAACACTAGCCCCAATAACACTAGGCAACAAAAAACAACTTTTTGTCTATATGTCCTGGTTTTAAATAGCCCATTCTTACTAATTTTGGGTTGAAAAAAAAACGAATTTGTAAACGAAATTTATTTATTAGCTCTTGTTTTTAAAATATACCACACCTACCCATCAATTTATAGGTACATTTGAAGAACAAAACATTACTAACTAATACGTACAGTACAATATGTCATGTTTCTAGAAACCGTGTTCATAATCAGAAATCGGTAGTATTTTTTAGTTTATTTCCTGTGAACATTTCCTTTTGAATTGCCTCTTGTATATCGAAGCCCGAGTATTCCGAGTTATCCCTGTCCAGCACTAGTTTCCAAGCATTGATTCATCCCGACAACCCTGATATATACGTTCCATTGTTGTGATATCTTGATGAAACCTTTCACCGTGTTCACATCGCTTACAGGTCCACAATTTTTAGGAGGGAAAATCAAAATGCGAATGTAAAAATGGATCTTTAAAGACATATTGCATCCTGGGTCATGAAAATTTTATAGGAGTTCTTTCACCAACTGTTGATAGTTCGCATCCTTTTTGCTGTCTAAAAATCCTTACACCTCACTTATCTTTGAGACCTAAATATAGTTGAATTGATTTACCTTGAGTTGTAGGACGAAAAATAGCGAATATCACTTGAATCGTGTGCACTATGGCCTGTTCTTTGGTCTACTGATGCTCTAGGTTAGATTCAAAACACACCTGAAGAAAGGTGGCGCGGTTACACGTCTTTCGTTGAAATAAAAATCGTTCCAGAGGCAAGAGCTTCCATCTACCCGCTCAAAAGAACATCAAAAAGCTTATACACCTAAAGTAAAGATGAGTAAAAATACAGCTATTTATGAATAGCGAGTTCTGATTCTTGAAAACATGAGCTAATCTGAGGTTTTTATGATGATTTTCGTGTTTAGCAGACCAAAATACTTCATAATAAACTATTTTTGAGCCCGAAACAATTTTGATGTTGCCTAGTGTAATCTCACAATAAGAATTAAAAATATGTTCAAATCAAAAATAGAACGAAGAAAATATCAGTACCTAGATAGCTAGAGGTTAAAGCAATCTGGGGGGGGGGGGCCAGTTAAAGCAGAGGTTCCCTAACCTTTTAGTCTCATAGACCCCTTGCCATGTTTTTCAGTTTAAGGTAGACCCCTGATTAATTAATATTGAATTTTTCGCAAATTTATTAACTTAAATGTCTTTTTGACAGCTGGTACAAATACTCCTACTTTAAAAAAATTAAATTTCTAACTCTTATGAAGAATAGAGCTTAAAACTTAAAAAGCACATGTTGATCAATTAAATTAAAAGTTAATTAATAAAAAAATGTTACATTAACTAGCTAAACGACAAACAAATTATTTTAATGGGAGGGATTAATCTCTAGCACTATAATATCAAATTTTCAACATTTAATATCAATCTTGTCTGGTTTAACCTTAAATCTCCTTGTTAGTATTGTCCAGCTTTTTTCTTTATTATTATTTTGTTTGTTTGTTTTGGAGATTGGCCCGCACTGAAACTCATCCACACAAATTTTTTCATACTAAAAATGAAAAACTTCCTCACGATATTCTATAAGTCGGGACAAATAACAGGTTTGACTTTTCAAAGCCAAAATTGCTGGCATCCGTTTCTAAACTTTAAGATCTTCATCAGTGCTTATTACGATCAGTTCCTATTTTAATGTGACATTTTTTCAATATGACCATATGAATTCATTGCCTACTCTGGTATTGCCATAGTCAAAGCATTCTCAAACCTGGTTTCAAAATCTGAATAAAAGGCTTTTAAATGTTGAACGTAGGTTAAAACGTTCTGACGGATTGTCGGTGCCAAATTTAGAAGAAAAAAAAAATTCAGGATCTCCAGTATTATACTTTTTTAGCTTAACTCAGGAAAGAAAAGCTGAAATGGCTTAGTTTTTAATAAAATTTATGCGTTCACCTTGTAAACGCAAATTAACCTCGTTATAAATTTAGTGAATAAATCTGTTAAATAAGTAAAATTTAGTTTCCACTTGATTATTTTTTTTTCAAATTAAAGTCACGATCTAGTTTGATGAGAGCCACACTATCATAGACCCCACTTACACCTCATGGACCCCAAATTAATTTTTGGCTGACGTAGACCCCTTGGAAGTTGTCATAGACCCTTGGGTGTCTATATAGACCACTTTGGGAATCACTGAGTTAAAGGGTTAAGTGATAACGTGTAAGATGTGAGCGACATGTCATATATCACATATCGTTGTACAGCAGATTAATAGTTTTATTGATAAAAGACAGACATATTTCAAATACAGAAATAACCTTTCTCAGTTGTGTTAGTTAGTTTCTCTAAAGTACCGCTCTCATTAAATAAATCCGCAATGAAAGAAACATTATTTTTGTAGGAAAATAAAATATTCGTTCCTATTCAATTTTGTCGAAATAAATATGTTTTTATAATCACCAAAAATTAATGAAAAATAGTAAAAGGATGAAAAAAAGAGATATCTCTCTTATTTCTTAATGTTTTTAAAATTAAAAAAATATATATTTTTATCTAAAAAAAACCGCTAGAGTTTTTTTTTTTTTTTTTTTTGGAGTTTACTCCTTGAATCGATTTTCATATATCGACCCGTTATGGAAATATTATGAAGAGCGAAATTTGTACAAGCGTTAACAAAAAGGCGTTACGCTGTGTTCTGCGAATGCGACAAGTAGTTGTCGGAAAAAAGGACTATATAGCTACTTTTTTGTCTTTTTTAAAATTACGATCATTCTCTTTTCTTACCAAAATCAGACAAAAAATAATTACAGAATCGGAAAGATCACTTATTTCGCCACGATACGGTATAAATTTTGTAACAAAAAAAAAAAAAAATTTGCATTTCTTACAATTTTTTTTAAAACGAGTCAATATTGATGCGTTTTTATAAAAAGAGTTTTTTAATCGTTCTGTACGGATTTCTTACCAATGTAAAGTATCAAAATTCTGTACTAAAAATGCTTATACTTTGTTCTTTTAGAATCAGTGATTTAAAGTAGGAAATGTCAAAAGCTTTTTTTTTTGTGATTTTTTAAAAAATACTCAAAATTTTAACTAAACATTCTTTGTTATCTATAAAAATGATCCAACGAAACTTTTTTTCCAAATGTCAAATGTTTTTTCCGTGTTTTGCTCTAAGATGGAAAAAATTGCTAAAAAATTACGGATTTTAAAAGAATTTTTGTGTTTTTTGTCTAATACCCTTTTTACAAAAAATCATTTACGCAGTTTTTTTCTTTACATTTTTAGTTTAAAAATTACCGTTATTTGTTATCTATGTGGGAAATTTGGAAAGTGTATTTTAAAAACAAAGCCCTCAACAAAATTAAAACTTAAAAAAAAAAATCGCAAACAACGTTTACTAGTATTTTTCTTCTTAGCATAATTGGCGTCGAAAACCGGTTTTCGAGCTAAGCTACACTTCATGTCTTAGCTCTTTTGACTTTTAAGCTGAAACGGAATATAGTAAAATTCCTTTAAAATAGTTATGGAGTTTTGAAATTATGAAATTTTCCATTTTTCTGCCTATTTCATTTTTTTATTTTTAAAAAAGAGTGCATTTTCGTTTCCGGGTGCCCTAAAAAGTCCAATAAAAAAATCGCCAAAATTGTCAAATTCCAGTAATTATTAATTGTGGTAAACCTGTAAGGAATTCAAGGTTTTGAAAGCTTACGGCGCAGGCGCAGAAAGACAAATCCTCTACCTCACTCCTCTCCCTTCTTTTTTTTTTTTGCCACTTGCGCTACGTTAAAATTACGATACAAAATTGTACGGAAAAATCTAGAAGATAATAATAACAATGACATTGATGACTATTATCAAGCAAATTACATAATATCGGATGAGACTATATAAACATTTTACGAGCTGGAATAACTCGACCTCGAATATTTATAAAATGGCAACCTTCCGAAAAATGGCATAATTGTTTTATTCTTTTTATACTTAACGTGGTTGGGACTAATATGGATTTCCAATTCATCACTGAAGAATATTCATGCAATCAGTACGTTGTTGATTTTATCAATAAAACTAACAGAGAAATCAGCAACGCAGTATAGACGACCAAGCATTAATCGTGGGGTCGGCATCGGCATCTATCAAAACATTGGCAATTCACAACATAAGTTTATGGGCAATCACGTTGCTTACGTAAGAAGAGAGAGAGAAATGCCCGTACGTTAATCAAACTAGATCTAATTTGGGAGATTTTTGTGCCGAGAGACGCACTTTGCCTAACGGTAACCCCTTTTGCTATCGTCACAGTTTATATTTCTGTGTCAATCAGAATCTTACTGACTTCATACATTATATCCAAGAGGCATTATTAGCACATACGGAAGGTAGTTCTAAATTACTGAAGAAACAGTATCATGTACTTCCAATCATACTTGGCGGTGATTTCAATATTCCTTTCGATACAGATGAAGGATTGGGATTAGTCCAATTTTTAAAATCTGAGCTTAATTTGGATTTCGCTTCTGGTAGAGCACTGAGGACGACTAGGTATGGTAACAACCATTGATGTGATGTTTTCAAGATTCATAAATCACGTATCTATCGACGTTCATGTATAATACTTTAGTTTCCACAAGCCTCTTGTCACAGTGATTAATAATGCGAGAGTATTAATGTAATTAATACTCAAAGTGATATTAATAGTGAAGTAAATCAACCTTCTTGACAATATACTCATGCAGTATGAGTAAAATACATTTATGTATCATAATTGATGTATATTATATTTTTTATATATTATTTTACCGAATCAATATGAAAAAGGGGAAAAGAATAAAGTAAATAGTACATGTATGCTTTCAGTATTATATGAGGTACGTGTAGCCCATCCGGTATAGTGGTTAGCGACGCTGACTGCTGTGCCGTAGGGCCTGGGTTCGAATCCCGGAGAAGACATGGATGTTTGTAAATGTATAGTGCCTTTGCGGCAGGGGGGTACTCTAAATAGCCGTCGAGTCGCAAGTTCTCTCGTGAGGCTGGTGGATGGGGAAGAGAGATGGGAGGCCCCTGACTCTGCCCCAGGGTGTTCTCCCTCAAAATTGGCTGTGGAACCGAGTTAAATCGTACTGTCACCTGTATGGTGGTCAAGGCTACGGTCAACGACAGGCGTACATCTAGCCACTTGCCATGATGAATTTCGTGGGCCTGGATCTGACGCAGTCAAGATCAGGTGGCATACGAAACAACAACATGAGATGCGTTTATTTTCTCTGTTTGCCTACAATCAAAGACGATTGTACTTCAGTAGTAAACTCTAGTCGCGCGCGCGTGCGTTGGAGCCGACACCCACGGTGTTTTTAAGCACTAACTCCCCCCCCCCCTTGGTGCATCAAACACTATCATTTTCTAACTTTTGCTTTGCTTGAAGGCTCCTTTTTTATATGGAGCACTTTCTTCAATCCATTCACATGCTCTTCCAGTGATATTGAATAATTCTTCATGGTTATGTAAAGTTTTTTCTTTTTAAAGTTTTCTTCAATTTCCCTTTTTTCTTTATGAATTTCTACGTTGATGAGAAATTCATCCTTAAGAGGCTGGAAATTCACTTGAAATATATATTTTCACATAAAAGGTTTTCTTATTATTTTCACTCTCACCAAGTTAAATATTCTTAATAGCATTTCGGATTTTACAAATTTTATTTTCAAAATATATTTAAAGATGGAGTATTTCAACCAGAGGTTTTTGCATTCCTTATAAAAAAAAGTCCATTTCAAATAATAAGCTGTTTAATACAATAATCATTTCTGTTGAAACAGAACATAGATGGGTATAAAAAATTGAATTTTCGAACATTAAACTGTACAGATATGTCATATGTCAAAAATACGGTTAAATTACTCGACATTCTTCAGAAAAGATTTTAATTCAAGGATTTCTAATATTCATCAGTTCTTTTCTTCCACAAACAGGAACACGCATTTTCAACGTTGCTCTTCATTATCACCACTTGAACTTTTTCACTTTACCACTCAAATTGGCAGAGAGAGCTAGCTATAATATAATTATTTTTAAGTGACGAAGCGAGAGTGAAAGAGAGGGAGTAAAAAAAATATGATTGGCTTGACAGAATATTCCCAAGAAGCGAAGAAATTGCCTTGATTTAAATTTTAGTCAGGTAATTGAAATCTTTTTTGTCAAGTAAGATTTGGAGATCTCACACAATTAATTACACGGTTACTTTTTAATTTCAATTTCAGATACCTCTGTTAAGAGAAGTAATTTCAGTCTATTTACCGAAGAATTTCAATTACTCCAAGAGTAAATGAAAAGACATCAAAATTGCATATCAAGATATTAGCGGATTGGTTCGATGACATCATTAAGTAGGCGTGGTCTACTTTGAATAAAATAAAACGCATAAAAAAAGCTTTTATTTCAAATGAAATCGAGTTCTTATCACACACACACACATTCGCCTTTTTTTCCCTCATCAAAACCTTTATTGTACTTATTCTCATATTAAGTGTAAATTCCTGACATTATGATGAAATTTTTAATTTAAAAAAAAAGTTGCTCTAATACCATTCGATTTTTTTCTCTCGCAAGCATTAGGATTTGAGCCTCCAATTTGGCTAAAACTATTACCTGTTATACATAATTTTTTATAGAAATTGTTTAAAACCTATTGCACGAATGAGATAAAATAAAAATATTTTGCACTTTATACTAAGTCAAATACCTTAATTCATTCAAATGCTATATTTTAACATTCCTTGGAAATAATGTTTATTTAATGTTGTTAAAAAAAGTTACTTTTGATAACGACTTTTTTAAGGAAACAAACTTTACATTCCTTGTGAATTGTATTTTTTGAAAATATCCTTTTTATTAAATCGTCCCGTAACTGATTCTTTATCGGTGGAAGTTTAATAATAGCATTCATTCCAGGTAATATGTCGAGAAAATTACTGATCTGCATCATCGATGTAGGTTTGATAGAAAAAAATATACGTAATCATGAACATTAAAGTTAGAAAAGCATAAATATTATTTATTTAGAAACTATTTTAATTTTTAAGTATATTGCTCATTGTAGTATCCAAGAAACATCACACAAATCTGAATTCACTCAAACAATTTCTAAGAATAGATCAACAAAATAAGCACTCTCTAGCGCTAGAATCACTAGCACTCACAACCGCTATTCTTATTGTAATTTAGCTACTGCTTGGCAACACTAATAACTAGTTATTCGATTATTTTGGTTTGTGTTCATGTAGAATGTATGCTCCATATTCAATGAATCTGATTCCATTAAATCCCTATCTTTGTTAAAATCCACTGATTTTCTATCATAATGAAACTACCTTCATGGCAACCTCAACAAGATTTTACAGAATAATATTTTTACATCTTACCACAAAAAGTTATTTTTACAATCGAACATCCAATTAAAATTTTTTGAAGATCTCAAAATTTTATGTCGTTGCCAAACGATTTTGTTTATAAGCAAATAAATAAAATGAAATAACATTTTCAAAAATTAATTAAATTAAATCAAAGTCACGTGACATTAGGTCACAATTCTTAACAATAGCGATTTGAAAATTAGGGGGGGGGGGATCTTAATAAACTTCTTCATTTCCTGTACAGCATTTTTATGACAACAAGAAATAATTTTTGCGATTATAATTTAAGCAATACCATTAAAAATATGCTGCAAAACAATGCATTCTAATGGATATATTTAAATTCATAATTAAATAAAAAAGAAAAAAACTCGTTATTTAAGAATTTTTAAGCAAAATCGATCCTGATTTTTTCAATACCTATGTCAGTTTTTTACCTTTTTTTTTTAGTTTTCTACCCATTATGCCTTCTTGTGTCTATTAGTACAACTTGTAGCTTTGTCCTTTTTTCATCAAAACATTTTTACTGTCTTTCTTTAGCATTAAAATCGTTAACAGGTTTTTAATTTATTTTCTGTTTTTTCGACTATATTCTTTACATTTTTTTATATGAAGAAATTTCGACATGTTTATGATTTTAAAATTAAAAGTTTTATAGATGGTTGAAAATATTTTTTTCCAACAAATTGAAAATTGTCCTCTTGCGTAACCGGAGGAAAAAATTCTTCTGAAGATATCTTCCCCACGATCAATGAAAACAGAAATAAAATTAGCAGAATTCTTAACATTATAATAAAAAAAGAAAATATGATGGCAAAGAATTTTGGTAAGAGATAGACGACGTTCCGAAATGGACAATCAAGGAAATGGCTGTCAACAGAAGAATTTGTTGAAATGATGTGCAAATGGAAGAAATGATGAAATGGAAAGAAATGTTCATTAAAAGGAATCGCATGAGATATTCTGCAAAAATTGTTTCTCTTTCATTCAGCAAAATGAGGATGTATATCGAATAATAAATAAATCTTTCATGTTGTGTAAATAGTTTTTTTTCGCAAGGAAAATGATTGTGCAAGAAAGTTGATAAATGTTTTAAAGAATCATTATTTGTGTACGACATTAAAAAAATTCCCAATCTTAATATTTTTTTATAAAAATGTTTTTCTTTCTTTTTGAGATAGAATAATATTTATTGTACATAAAACAAGAAAGGAAACTATTCGCATACATTATTATTTTCAAAACTATTCACAAAAAATATTATAGAGTAGATATTTAATATTTTTTTGTAACAAATTTGACTGAAGAAAACAGGTTGTTTAATCAAAACGAACAAAATATAATGTTCGTTGAAAAAAGTCAGAATATCTCTAGTTACCATTCTGAAAAATTAGTTTTTTAGGAGTTGTAAATTAATGATTCCTTAGAATGCCTATCTGGAATAATTATTAAAAATCCGTGCACTGTGCATTTTTTCTAAAATCGAAGTAAAAAAACATTATGATATTTAAACAATTCAGAAAAAGACCCGAAATAGAAAAAATGTTTTTAAATAAAGAATTTAATATAAACGTTGTTCAGAAAACAAAATTATTGTTTAATTTTCTCCATAAAATATATATTAAATCGTAGATAATCCAAATACAAAACACACGATTGTTTTAACAATTTTTACTGTTTATATGAATAGACTAAAATTAATGTAATATTTTTTTAAAAAATCTTTTTTTTTTTGGAACAATTACGCAATGTTCAAACTTTTCTTCTAACCTTTTTTAAAACGAAAGATAAACAGACAAACATCTGCAAACTTGACTGTTCAGAACATTCTTTATTGAACTCCGCATCTAAAAAAAATAACAACAAAACCACCTCTGGAAAAATAAAAAAGAACAACTTCAAGCATCGCAAAATAAAAATCACATTTTATAAAATTTCAAAGTAATCTTAATGCCAGTTTACAATGGTAAAATAAAACTTTGTACTAACTCTTTGTCCACACCGAAACACACCAGTTATTACAAATTTCATTAAATGTGATTCTGAAAAGAGATACACAACAAAAAACATGCAACGTCTCATTCCTCAAGAATATTACCACTCTATAACTTCTTAAAAGACCCAACCAACCACAGCCAGACAGACAGATGACTAATTTCCATTCTTCGCAACACTCCCAAGCCATCCTCGCCAACAAACCGTCATCATTGCGTGTTCGAGACAACAATGATGTAATCTCCATCAACTGGCGCAATAAGTTTCCTTAAATATAAGCAATTCCTAGTGAGTGTTACTCACTTAATGACTGCTGATTGAAACGTCCGTTCGGACTTGGAGCACTGCTATTAGAGGGCTTTCGAAAGGCTGAGCACGCATTACCAGTAATGATATGGTTCCTCGCGCAGACGCATGAACTCATCTCCCAACCCAGAGAATGGGTCCTGGTGCGATTCCTAGTAGACTAATAATGCACTGGAAAGTAGGTTCGACTTCCAGTTTTCTTCTTTTTTCTTTTCGTGTTCGTACGTCTGGATTTCTAGTTTTTATTCCAATGGCGGTATTTACTCAGAAAGAATAGGTAACCATTGTGAGGCGGTGTTTTTGGAAGTTAAAGACAGGTTATGAGTTTGAAAAAGACTAAAAACCACTGAATAGTTTGTTGATAAAGCTTCTTTTTTTGCGGGTTTAAGTGCCTTGGTATTGACTTTTGTATTTTAAATGCCGTCTTTTGTGTTAGAAACCATTGTGAATAGTCGAAACAAAAGCTTTCTTCAATAAACTGTGAGGTGAGCAGAGGATCATGCAGGTATTTTTAAACAATCAGATAAACTGCTGAAGAGAAAAACATAAAGAGGTATGCAGTTAGTTTCGTGTGTTATTTAAGATCTACCCGGAAATGATGGTTTGAAAATGCATGAAATTGAATAAAATGAAGGTTCAATCATTTTATCCTTGGAAATTTTATTTTAACTAACTAAAATCCCATTACATGTCTGTCATTCGGGAAGTTTTTATCGATAATTGTTTGGAAAATAAAGATTTTATTTTCCTGCCAGAATAAACACCTTTGTTTTACAAATTAAAAATTTTTACAGTATTAAAATTTTGCCATGAGAAACTAGATTATATAAGAAAGTCCCGAAATTGTGAACGATAATAATGCAAGAGGGGAAAGGTGGGGCCATATCTGTCCTGGGAAAAATATTAAAAATTCCCCTGCATTTGGTTAAGTGAGGACGAGCATATTTTCGAAAATGGGAAAATAAACACCCTCCATCACACCATTAGTTACGGTGACCATAAATTTCAAAATTCTCTGTGATTGTTATGCACAAAAAAGAACAAGTGTTGTATCTCATTTTGGAATCTTAACTAATGGGGGGGGGGGGGTAGCCTAGTGGTTAGAGCATCGGACTCCAGACCGGAGGGCCTGGGCTCGATGCCCGATGCCACTAAATACCACCGAGTATAGACGGAGTACGGGCTCGTTAAATCAGTGGGTCCGAAAGTCTTGTGGGCGGAAACTACAAGTGCTGGGGGCTGGAGAATATTTCGCTCCCCTTCAGTTCCATGCCAAAATTGTGGAGGTGGAGATAGGTGGTGTCGCCATCTATCGTTAAGAAGTCCAACCTGTCTCACAGGCAATGGCAACTTTCATTCCTTCCCTGCGAGAAGGACACGACAACAACAACACAACTAAATGGGTCAACTTTTGAAAAACTTATCTGGGATTGTGTGTAATAGTTTTCTTTTTATGGAGAGTCAAAGTTAGTAGACATCTTTTTCGCAAACCCAGACTCACACGAATTACTTTAATTTTAACTAAATCAACAAAGTTTTTTGTCTGACTTGTGACTGCGATAAATAGTACGGCTATATAAGGTGATCATCATCGTAAAATTGTGAAATTTGTGGTTACAGTAACTAATAATGTGATGGAGGGTATCAATTTTTCACATTTTCAAAGTGTGTTCATCCTCACTTAACCAAATGTAGGGGAATTTTTTTTGAAAATTTTTCCCAGAACAGAAATGAGACTCCACCTTTCAACTCGTGTCTGATTATCGTTAAATTTTGGGACACCCTGTATAGCGTGATTGTAAATCAGGGCATAAATATGAGGAACTTTCTTTCGATTAATTTTCTCCCCTTCATGAGAACAATTAGAAAAAAAAATTCAACATATTTTTCTATTCTACAGTAAAGTGAAAGTAGTGTTTTATCATTTTTTTAAAAGATAATATTCGAAAATCTCTCAACAATTGTTACATGAAACACAAAATTGAAAAAAAAAAATCATTTTTGTCCATATATTCTGAAATTTCAAATCCTTGTTAAATTTGTACAAAGAAAAGAAAATTTTGGAACATCTTTGTACGAAGTCAAAGAAAAATTTCAGTTTTTTTCCTACTAAAATACAGAAAAATATTTCATATGTGTTCTGTGTGTTCACATGCAAACATAAGTTTCTAAGACTTTTAAATTTCAAAAGTTTCTCTAAACTGTACACATGATTTCTTAAACAGCAAAAATGAAACTGTTTTTATGTTTTTAAACATGATATTTAGGTATTTTTATGTATTTAACCAGCTTCTTGCAACGACAAATGATATTACACATCTGAATTTTTGTATGTACAATTCATTCAGAAACTTTTGAATATTTTAGTTTAAAAACTTGTCTGTACAGTTAAGTAACATTTATATTTATACTAAAGTGATATTTTTTTTAAAAAAATTAGTTTTTTTTAAAAAACAGACTTATTTATCAACACTGAATTTATTCAAAGTTGTTTGTTTTTTGACACATGTGCTCTTAGCTAAATGTTTTTTTTTGTTGTAATATTTTCAAAATATCACTTCAGTATCCACAAGAATGCATAAGGAATATATAATGTAAATTTGCAGCTTTTTTTTTTCACATACAGTAAATTTAGAAAAATTTTATTTTTTTAAAAAGTAATTTTAAAATTATAAATTATGAAAATAGTAGTTTTGAAAAAAATCATACCTTGTGAAAGTAAATTGATAAATACAAAGAAATAATACTTTAAAACTCTTGGAAACATGTTGTAACTCGAAATTCCGCCACCAAACTAATACAGTTAATCGAACAGTCAACTGTTATCTAAAGTTAATTGCGTTTGAATAAACAAAAAGAAGGCTTTGCAATTGTTTCAGGATATTTAAAAGGCAAATATCTGTCAAAAGGGGGCGTGGCCCACCAGTTGATAATTTTTTAAAAGTCATTTTGACATAGTTCTAATTGAAAATATGGCATAAATGTTATATCCCTAGAAAGGTAATGAAATACAGATTTCAGAAATATCAAAAACTCAAAATCGATCATTCCATGATTTTTACCCTACTGACCTCCCTTAGAAAATCAGACATTAAAAATTAACTAAACCATTAAATAAAACACAATTTATTATAAACCACAAGGCATTTTTTTTTTGCAAAATTGATTTTATTTTTCATTTTTATTTTTATTTGTGTAATATTTTATTTCCAATCCCATTAGTCGGATTATCATTATTTCATTTTAAATGCATAAAACATTTGCTCATATTGTAAATTTTAAATTAACAATCTCGATAGTGTGTTTTACAATTTTTTTATAAAAACTACCTTATTAAAATTATATATTTCTACAACAACAAATATCTGTCAAAAATTGAGAGACAAACAGTAATCAAAATATGCATAAATGAACCATCATAAAATAAAAGCAACGCTGAACCTTCACAATCTGTTAATATTCTTTTGCCATTGACAACATATTTATTTGGTCTGAAAAGATTTTTTTTCTTACACTGCGAGAAAAAAAATCATCAATGCATTCCAATTTAAAATACCATGCAATGATTAATGATTATCAGCTGTCGTATTAAATTCGATATAATGTTTATCGTAACCGTAGGGAAGGTGATGCTGATAAAGAAATCACCGTATTTACATAATAATAAATCACGCGCGCCATTTACTTTGCCAAACTATCCGTCAAGTCATTATAATTACTTCGGCACTAGATATACTTCCTGAACTTGATTGTTGATTATTGGTATGATAAAGTAAAAAACACATGCATTTATATTTACTTTAAATAAGCAGCTGAAATATCTTTGCTTTAAATGGTATTATTTCAATCTTTTTTATCTTTATTTTTATTTACCGTGTTGTTATCTGAGATGCATTGATCCGTTTTTCAGTAAGAAGCATAGCAAAACGCTGCTGAGAATTACAATTTTTCCTCCTTGAAATGGAAAACATGTTTTACACAAAAAGGCTTAAAACTAAATATCGGTGGTTAACATGCAAACGCTTAAGATGAAATATCGGTTTACACGAAATAATACAACAGTCCCGACAAACTACTATGTATTTTTAACACGCTTTAAAAAGTTTCACTTGCATGTAACGGAATCTTTGAACTCGATTTTTATGCATTATTTTCTCCAACACGAAACAAAAATCGCGTAATACGAAAATACTTCTTACCTGGAAATGAACAAAATACGCGGGCTGTTTTTTAAGTAAGATCCGTTTGTTTTTTAAAAAATAACAACAATATTTTGTTTCAAAAAGCCTTTATTTTAGGATTGTACATACTTTTGCCTATTTTTCTACATAGTTGCCGAGTTTATTAATGCACTTGTCATACCTTAGAACTAAGTTTTGAAAATCCTCTTCAAAGAAGTCTGCCGCCTGATCGGACAGCCAAGAGTTCACGGCCGCTTTCCTTCTTCATTGTCACTGAAGTACTTTCCACCAAGACTGTGTTGAAAGGACCGGAAAAGGTGGAAATCATTAGAGGAGCAGGGTCGGGGCTGTATGGTGCATGGTCCAAACCCTTCCAGACAAAAGATTCGATTACGTCCCGAATCATTCGAGAAGTGTGAGGCCTTGTTTTATCGTGGAGGAGCAAAACACATTTTGGCAGCATGCCACGCCGTAAAGAAGTGAAAGCGGCCGTGAACTCTTGGCTGTCCGACCCGGTGGCAGACTTCTTTGAAGAGGGTTTTAAAAACTTAGTTCTAAGGTATGACGTAGTTAGGAGAGGGGGGTACCAGCTCAGGTTCCGTCCGCGTCACTTGACCATGGTTCAAAATTACGCGGACCGTCCCTAAAAGTCCTCGTGTAGCTGAACAGTGGAACGTTAATATTCACTCACTCTAAGGTATATGACAATTGCATTAATAAACTCGGCAACTATGTAGAAAAATAGGCAAAAATATGTACACTCCTAAAATAAAGGGTTTTTGAAACAAAATATTGTTGTTATTTTTTAAAACACAAATGAACCTTACTTAAAAAACAGCCCTCGTACGTAAAACACCGGCCGATTTGGACTGTCCCATTGCAGTAAACAATGATAATGTGTGTACAGCCCCAATTATGGCAGACAAAGACATTGTGGAGTCAGTTCAAAGCTCAAAAAATGTCATTGATGTAGATTCCAACTACAAAAATGAAATGAATAATATAGTTCCTGTTCCCACATCATCCGAATAAGGAACGTCGTGAAAAGTATGCGCTGTTATTTTGAGGCACATTCCAATGTTGAAATGAATAACAAAATGGACGACATCGAACAATTTGGTGCTGAAAGAACAATGCTAAGAAAAATATCATTTTTTTTTTTCCAAACACTCGATAAATGCTTTGGATTTTAAAAAATTCAAAAATTTTGTTTCTTATTTCATTAAGTTGTTGCGAATGTTTTTTCCCTTTGTTATTTTTTGTTAATGTATGTATGTATACAAATCTATACGAAAATCAAATAAACTGTAACAAACATAATTTTGCTGATATGGGGTTTTCTTTTTTTTTTGCAATATCATTTTACACGAATTTCTTTTAACACGAAAAATTATTTCAGTCCTTTCAGTCTTGTGTTAAGCGACTTTAACTGTGTGTTCTAGTGCAGGGGTGAGTAACTAGCGGCCCTTCAGGATAGTCACAAAATCCGCTATGAATTGAGATTTTTTCTGTGTGCTCTATCTAAGATATTCGTCTTTTATTTTTCACAATTAGGAAAACAAAGCACCCTAAAGTATTCCTTTTAAGAGCCTAAATTCAATTTGCTCTTTTATCCCATTACTGCCGATGTTAAAATTGCATCTGAGGAGCTGCAGCTTGAACTTATTGACTTGAAGTCAGATCAAAGCCTAAAAAAAATGTTTAATATGCTATGACATTGGCTATTATAAATCTTTTTCAGCTGAAAAACTTCCATGAAAAATGAAATTTGCGGGTAAATTGTTCTTTATATTAAAGTAGACATATATTTGTGAGCGAAGTTTTTCTTGTAAGCAGATCTGAAAAGTAAGCATCAATGCAATTTGGCAGGCTGTGATGAGAATTTCAACAAGCCATCTCATTCTTGATTTCAAAAAGACTGTAAAAAAAGTGATAGGATGCTTTTGTCTCATTAAACTGATTCTAAAATTAAATGTGTTTGTAGGTATAGATGATAAGAAATTAGTAAAGAGTAAATACGATGGTGAGACGAAAGAAATGTTTCACCTGTCGACTGTGGTCAGAGTTGTGTATTAAAGTCAAAGCATAGAATGAGATATTAAAGATAAGACATGACTTTATTTTTCCACATGAGTACCAAATACATTGAGAGCATTTGTCATACTGCTCGATAAGTTTCAAAAAATCCTGCAGGAAAACTCGGGGCTTTGCATATGGAAAAAAGCGTTTACTTCTGAGTGGACTTTTGGAGGTTGGAACCATGAATTCTGCGAGGTACTCTGGCACCCTGCCGAAATTGAAAAAGGTGATTCGGAAAAATCAGCTTCGGCTACTCAAATCTGGCATTCTGCTGTTGGATGACATTGCGAGACTAAACTCGGCGACAGTAACGCAAAACCATATTGCAGTTCTTGGTTGGGAACGCGTACACCATCCGCCATACAGACCTGATTTCGCACTAAGTGGCTTCTTTCATCTGTGATTCCGGCTTTGAAGAAGAATCTCGCTTTGGAAGCAATGCTGAAGTCAAACAAGCCGTTAAATGCTTCTTCCGTATGCAAAGCCCTGAGTTTTTCCTGGATTGCTTTTTAAAGCTTTTCAAGCGGTATGACAAATGTCCTAATATACTTGATATTTATGCGGAAAAATAAAGTTCTTTGCCTTTAATGTCTCATTCTTGTTTTGATTTTCATACACAACTCTGACCACAGTCGACAGGGGACGCTTATTTTCCAACTCACCTTCGTAAATTGAATAAAACTGCCACAATTGCATTTAACTCACATTTGTTACTTTTTTTGTAATGAATGTTGTCCTTTTTAAAAGGTGAGGCCCTTCAGTGTCCACCGCTCCTTCCCGTAAGCCAAAAAAGTTGCCTACTCCTGTTCTTGTGTAATATGGGCATAAATTGCAACATTCATAAAAAATGTTTTTTTCTAGTCATAAAAAAATTGTAACTGATTATACGTGAACATTTTTATCTGAACATTCATTAATAAAATGTATTTTATTAATTAATGAATTAAATTTTAAAGCATTATTTTATTCATTAATTTTTAATGTACTAGGTGTAAGTTTAACTTTGCACAGTAATAATTTATCAATG
>BMAO01037425.1:0-62182 GCA_019973975.1 Trichonephila clavata | reverse complement strand
CAACCGCGCACAACAAATTGTTAAAAACACTCTTAAAAAATATTCAAACGATTCTTGGAAAAACGCTGGAAGCACTTAAAGCTCAAGACAACAGCCTTTGTGGAGCACACAAAAAATCTTCAAAAACAAAAGGCATCAGATACCACCACTCGAATGCGCGTCAGGCAGTGCAATCACAAACAAACAAAAAGCAAACATTCTAGCAACACAGTTAAAAATAATTTCACAGAAAACTGACCACAAAATAAAGATGACACCACAGAAGACGATCACATAAATAACACAGTCAGCAATTTTCTCTCTAATAACCAACTACCTACCTCGACCCCGTCCTGCCGGACGAAATCATCACTTACATTAAAAAATCTAATAGTAAAAAATCTCCCGGCAAGGACCTCATTACTAACAAAATGATCAAAAATTTCCCTCTTAAAGTTGTACTAATTCTCACAATTCTCATTAACAAAATTATTAAATTTAATCACTTTCCTACCATATGGAAAGAGGCTGTAATATTCCCAACTCTCAAACCTGGTAAAAATTCAAAATCGGCTGAGTCATATAGGCCAATTTCCTTACTTTCTAGATTAAGTAAAATTACCGAATTTATCATCCTCAACAGAATTAAAGATTTTATCTCTCAAAATAACATTATTAACCCAAACCAATATGGATTCACTAAAAACCTTTCCACTACTCACCCTCTTCTTAAACTGACTGAAACTACCACAGCTGGCTTTGAAAAACAAAGATCCCTTGGGGCCGTCTTTTTAGACATTCAAAAAGCATTTGACAGAGTCTGGATAAACGGCCTCACATTCAAACTTATTAACTACAATTTCCCACCACCACTCAGTCACCTACCCCACTCCTACATCACTAACCGCACCTTCTCGGTGCGAGTTAACGACACTTATTCAGATACAAAAAACATTTATGCTGGAGTAATCCAGGGATCGTAACTTGGTCCCATCCTATTTAACCTTTACCTAAATGACATACCAACATATTCACTCACTGACATCAATATGTACGCAGATGATACTGCAGTGCTCGCATGTTTCAAAACACCCAAAACAATAACTTTTGCACTAAATAAGCATCTCGCACTTCTAGAAAATTACTTCAACAAATGGAAGATCAAAATTAACGTCGACAAATCGGCTGCGGTCGTTTTTACACGAAAGCGTACACTCCCACCCACAATGTACAACACAATTATACCCTGGTCTCAGGAAACTAAATACCTTGGTCTAATTTTTGATAGTAAACTTACATGGAGATCACACATTTTACACGCTCGCGACAAATTCCGGAAAGTAATGTTTAAACTCTTCCCCCTAATCAACCGGAATTCTCATTTAGATTTGCATAACAAAGTGCTTCTCTATACAGTCGTTTTGCGTCCCATCATGTCATACGCATGTCCAGTTTGGGTTTATGCAGCCAAGACCAATAAAAATCTAGATACCGCTCAAAATACTCTCATCAGAATGATAGTTGGCGCCACTAGACGCATGCGCAACAGCGACATTCGTAATTGTTTAAATATCCCATCCTTTAAGCAGCATATCCAAGATATCTCGATTAAATTTCTTGATTCACAAAATAGCTCTGATAATATTAATATGCAAAACCTTGAAAATTATACAGCCAATATATATATTAAGAGGAAGCAACCCAGGAGAATTCTCCTGTACTCGTACAATCCCCCATAACATAAATTTCTCTTTTTATTTGCTAAATTCAATTCTCTTAACTATTTTGATCTACTTTATTTATTTATTGCATTCGATGTTAACTGCTCTTGTGGCGGAGTGCTCAGAGCTCCCGCTACACTCAAGACTATAACTGCAGCACGGCCGTATGCAGTCAATGCGAAGGAGGGTGTCCGCCTCGTAGAAACCCGCCGGTCGCTTTTTTCATACTTGTTTTAAATTTTTTCCCCTACTCGACATTGCGTTACCACACATCATTACACACACTCACACCCCCATGGGCAGCCTTTTTTGAGCCAATATCCTCATCCCTACTACATCCAAATTCGAAGACACTCTCTCTTCCACCAGATTCCCAAACCGAGCCGCCAAAGATCATCGCCTCGAAGCCCGCCTACCGGCCTGCCGCCACTCGTCCAATTGCTAAGCTCCATACTATCTAGCATGAAAATGCAACTTAACCAAGACCTATACAGAACTTTTTCTAGCCAGATACGGGTCTGAGGGTTCCCAGAAACCCATGTACCTGAAATTATATCTGTAGATCCGTAGTTGATATGTTGTGACTTTTGTGGTGTTATTCAAACATTTCTTAATACCATGTTTACTAAAACAGTGGTTAATCAAAAAAGATACAAAATTATATGAAGTAAACACTGGGCTTTCATATGCTATTATTTTTATTGGAAAAGAGAAGCAGCCGCGAAAATATTTTTTAGAGTTATGAATTGTCACCTCCACCAAAATGGTTTTAAGAGTTCATGCATGCATTAAATAACACGACACAGAAAGTAGCCAGTCCTTGGTATTATATATATAACTGCTGTCGAAATTGTTTTTATATATCATTTAATAATGCAAGTCCTAATGTACTGGTGTTTCTCTATGGCATTTGGCAAAAAAGGGGTCATGTTTCTCTGAATGGTGTTCTTACAGCAGTTAGTGTGAACGCTGGGAAAGTTGTTGATGCCGAAATACTATAGAGGAAATACTGAAGTAATTTTAACGGCAATGTACATAACATTGAGTGTTCGGCAGATTACTTCGGAAGTAGTAGGGGGATGGAAGTTGAAGGTACACTTTCTATCTTCCATTGCTCAGAGGCACGGCACAATTTACGATACACAAATTACGATTTACAAATTGCGACAAAATATTTGGGTGTTGAGGACTTTAAAGCATACAAAGCAGTTTTAGAATCTTAACCTTAGAAGGATGTCAACATTAAAACATTAGGATTTGTGTTGGTCATGTTGAGAAAAGGATGGAGACATGCCAGGGCATTAAAATCAAAATTTAAAGGCAAAACACTTGAGGACAAAAAATTTCTAGGAGGTCGTTATAGATTGACAGATGCAGGAATAGACAAATTTTAAAGATACTATGTTTTGTGTGGCTATTCGAAGCAACTCAGAAAACTTGTCAGCCATGATGCAAACTATTTGGGCTATATTTTTTTCATAAACTCTCCACAGATTTGAAAATACGACACGGCTTATGCCCCATGGGAGACGATTCGTGGTGTGAATATAATAGGTCCATACTGAAAGGTGACACATATAAGCTTAACACAACTAACCTATTGCAATTAGCAATTGCATTAGAAAAGTATTTAGAGATTTCTCTGGTCTTGAAATTTTATTTAGGTGCTTTCACGGTAAAACTTAAAATTTCAATGGAAGCTTAAATCGTATTTGATTTATAGTTCCAAAAACTGTATTTATATAATTGGGAACTTAAAAAACTAGAGTATATGAAGCTACATTTTTATATAATCAAGGTTTCATTACCAAATTAAAAGTTTTAGATGTATTAAACATTCAACCGGATTTTACAAATGTCGAGCGTTGTGAGAAGTTGATCACGCACATATTAAGAAAGCAAAATAGGCAGTTTTACAATGAACGAAAGAAGCTAGAATTAAAAACAAACAATTAAAATGTAGACAAGAAGATGAACTTGCATATGATACCAGAAATCCAAGTTGTGGTTCTGGTACGTATTAGTTAATAGTAAATTATTTACTTTAAATCACTATTTCTCAAAAGTGTAAATTTCAACACAAAAGGAACATTTTTGAAAATTCTACTTAATTTAAAGATTTGAAACTTTGCACATGTGTTAACACTATACAAATAAATATTTTAAAAAAAGATTTTGTTAAAAAAAAATTATTCAAAAAAATTTATGGATTAAAATGTACAAGAATTTTCATTGTTTTAAAAATTTTGACGTGTTACTCCGCATATGAATTTTAAAAAAAATTAATCAAGATTTTGAAAAATGCTCTCATTAAAATAATAAAAACAATACAATAAATCTACAAAAAAATATTCATGACTGTGCAACTTGTCAATTTTTCAAAAATGTTCCTTAAATTTGGTCATTTTTAACATTACGGAGATAGAGAGAGATTAGAGAGAGAGAGAGAGAGAGTAGGGAAAAGGCTGCGTGAAGTGACCCCCTTAAAAGAAAATGGATGGTGTTCATGTATGTGAAAATGTATATTTAAAATTCCTTAGTATTAACCCGCGGTCACTCGCACCTCTTTTTGTACCGTCGTTACTCGCGGGGTGTAGATAACACCCCAAACTTTTAACACGTTTATTTAAATATGAAAAAAATTAAGTCAATAATGATGCACATTTGTAAAATACAAGATGTTTTTTGTATGATACAAATAAAAATATTACATTTATTTTATACAAATTGGACTGACATTATTTTAAAATAAACCTGAAAAATTTTCATTTTAAAATACATAATTTTGTATTTTTTGTAAACCACGAGATAAACGTTAAAACCAGTAATAAACTTACTTCGTAATTAATGTTAAGGCTAGTAGAAATTTAAAAAAAACAAATAGTTTAATCATTTTCCAAACATGTAGAGCAGATTATAAACATAACTCAATTGCTCGCGGAAAGTTCTCACTACCCCAGATAAATTTTTAAAGGTCGTTACGTTCCAATCGTCCAAGCTAGAATGATTGCATCATGCATGAAGGTTCACAATGACTTTAATAGAACAGCTACTGTAAAAATCGCGGTTCTGCGCATTCTTTTTGAAATTTTAGGAGGCTTTTCTTGTCATTGGGGTGTACTGAGCACCCCGCGCGAGTGATCGCGGATTAAGAAATATGTATGATTAATTAATGTTTCTAATTCTATGTATTCCTTATTGAGGGTTTTCAATGTATAAATGCAATATAATGTAATTCGATAGTGATACTTTTTCCTTTTCTGGATGACAGACCCTTATGTACCTACGATTGACCTGACGATCACTCCATCCGTTTCATTTTGTTTTCTTTCTCTGGTGACGGCTGAAGAATTTGGTGCATGGGACACTTTTTCTCTGTAAGGGGTTCTTAATAGCAAGATATTCGATTGCTGTTGGAAAGGTTCGAGGTGTGACTATAACTATTAGATAGTTTCACACGGATAAAACAGAATGAAACATGTGTAGTTTTTCATTTAATAAGATGGAAGTGAAGAGTTATAGATTCCCAAATATATATTACAAAACGATTAAAAAAGCAGATCATGGGATATGTTTAAGGGCTTACCAGCTTATGAGGACGTTAGTTTAAGGTAAACCAACATTCATTGAAGACAATAAAAGAATCTTGGCAATTTGATGGCTTGCAGAGGATAACAAAATACTGTATATGTCTGGTTCTTAATTAACTAATATTAGAATAAAATTTTCCAATTGTTTCCGATGTAAAGCTCATAATATTGAGACATATTTCTTGGGTTAAACGCTATTCATTTATTTTAAACCGGTATTCTACAGCGGAAGAGAAGTAGTCGGGGTTTTATAAGTCTCTTTTCTTTGGTCTTGCGTATTTTTGTGTCATATTGATAATAAAAGCCCTACTTGAAATGAGATTGATGTATAAATTTGTGAACGCTTAAAATCAACACTTCGGGGAGGTGGTAAGAATATGTGTTTCCAACTAAAATGTCATCTCTTTATTTGACCATAGTGGACATTTTAAGATTTTTAGACATTAGTTTTACTCTTTATTTTGAAATTCTTCACTTAGGTAAGCCTAGCAGCATGGGTTGCCAGCAAAGTTTTCATCTGATTCTTTGACAATAGGGCAAATGTTATGTTTATTCGCAAAAAGGGCGACATTATTATACACTCATATAATTAAGGGAAGTCAGTAGGGTAAATATCATGAAATGATCGATTTTGAGTTTTTGATATTTCTGAAATCTGTATTTCATTACCTTTCTAGGGATATAACATTTATGCCATATTTTCAATTAGAACTATGACAAAATGACTTTTAAAAAATCATCAGCTGGCGGGCCACGCCCCCTTTTGACAGATATTTACCTTTTAAATATCCTGAAACAATTGCAAAGCCTTCTTTTTGTTTATTCAAACGCAATTAACTTTAGATAACAGTTGTCTGTTCGATTAACTGTATTAGTTTGGTGGCGGAATTTCAAGTTTCAACATGTTTCCAAGTGTTTTAAAGTATTATTTCTTAGTATTTAAAAATTTACTTTCACAAGGTATGATTTTTTTCAAAACTACAATTTTCATAATTTATATTTTTTAAAATTACGTTTAGAAAAATAAAATTTTTCTAACTTTACTGTATGTGAAAAAAAAGCTGCAAATTTACATTATATATTCCTTCTGCATTCTTGTGGATGCTGAAGTGATATTTTGAAAATATTACAAAAAAAAAACATTTAGCTAAGAGCACATGTGTCAAAAAACAAACAACTTTGTATAAATTCAGTGATGATAAATAAAAGTCTGTTTTTAAAAAAACTAAATTTTTTTAAAAAAATATCACTTCAGTATAAATATAAATGTTACTTTACTGTACAGACAAGTTTTTAAACTTAAATATTCAAAAGTTTTTGAATGAATTGTACATACAAAAATTCAGATGTGTAATACCATTTGTCGTTGCAAGAAGCTGGTTAAATACATAAAAATACGTAAATATCATGTTTAAAAACATAAAAACAGTTTTATTTTTGCTGTTTAAGAAATCATGTGTACAGTTTAGAGAAACTTTTGAAATTTAAAGTCTTAGAACGTTATGTTTGCATGTGAACACACAAAACACATATAAAAACTTTCGAAATGACTTAAAATCATGTTTTTTCAAATGCACACAAAACCATATAGATAAATTTTTCCCATTATATTTATGGTTATATTTGCTCTACTTTGATATTTGTAATACATAAATGCTACAAATTCTTCTAAAATTTATAGATTTTGTGATAATAGGTGTAAATTTTACAAAATATCTCGTTAAACAAAAACTGAAAAATGTTATGTATGTATTTTCTGAGAATTTGAAAACATTTTTGATGCTTTTTTTACTTAAAATATATTGGCTTCATACTAATGTTGAATAAAATGTGACAAATACATGTTGGAAGCCATAATTTTTGTGATAAAGTGACATTTCATGTTAAAAATGCCTTTTTCAAAAAGTTTGTTTATAAAAATTTATGTTCTTTTTTTCTCAGAAAATAATGAAAGGATGCTCATAAAATTTCAATAAAACATAACTCATTTGTACACTGAAGTAAGCCTTTATAAATTTTCTCAAAATATTTTTGCATAAAGCATTTATCGTAGAAAAAAATGAAAATTTTCAAGAAATTCATAGTAATATTTTTATGTTGAATGGTTTTGAAAAAACTTAACAATATATTTGAAAATCTCACTTCAGCATAAATATTAAAGTCTAATTAATATTCAAACTAAATCAGAAGTCTTAATAATTAACAGTTTCTGAGGAAAAGTACACATTTATATGTGATGATACGGGATGATTTTTGTCGTTACCTGTAAATCTTGCTATACACATAAAATTACATAAATTTCATGTTTAAAAACATAAAAACAGGTTTCTTTTTGTTTTGGATATCATTTATGTAATATTTAAAGAAACTTTTTAATTCTGATACTTTAAGAAAATGTGTTTACATGTGAATATACAAAGCACTAATGAAACTTTTCGAAATGTCATATATTCATGTATTAGTGTGTTATAAAGATTATATTTTTTAATTTGTGTCTTCTTTTTTTATAAATTTATTGCATGCAGAACTGGAATTTTTCATTTTATATTTCATATATATTGTGTATACTGAAGTGAAATTTTTGAGATATTCCTCAGACATTTACCTAAAAAGCAGATGCCGTAACATAGAAAAGGAAATTTTTTATAAAATTCATTATTTTACTGTGCAAAAATTACATTTTTAAACTGGCTGATCAATTTTTTAAAAAAATTTCACTTCTGTATAAAGATAAATGTTTATTTAATGCACACACAAATTTTTAAGCTTTGTGTTCAATAGTTTCTTAGTAAAAGGTACATAAATATATCCGAAAATGCAATGCCCTTTTTCGTTGCACAAAACTTGTTACATACCGAAAAATACACAAATTTCATGCTTAAAAACATAAAATCAGTTGTCTTGTTGTTGTTTTGGATACCATTTATGTAATATTTTAAGAATCCTTTTAATTCTGTTACTTTAAGAAATTGTGTTTACATGTGAATTTATAAAACACAAATGAAACTTTTCGAAATGTCGTATAATGAATGTATTACCAGAGTCATATTTTCATGTATTGACACATTTTTACATGGTATTTATGATGATTTATAGTCACAATAATGTATCAGAACAGAAAATTCTTCAAAAAATGATGCATAATTTGAGCAAAATGATGCAAATGCTATAAAATATCTCGATAGATTAAAAGTGAAAAATTCTATATATGTATTTTCTGAGAAATCTAAGTAAAAGAAATAAGTAAAAAGTCTTAAAAGTTATTGAGAATAAGCTAATATTTAAAAAAATAGTGCAAATACAGATTGTAATTCATAATTTTTTTGATGAAGTGACATTTTATAATAAAAATGCAATTATCTCAAAACGGTGTTTTTAAAAATGCGTGTACCATTTTCTCAGAACTTATTCAACGGAAGCACTTGCAATCTTCACTGAATATTACTGATATCTAACTATGCATATTGCATGGGGCTTTTATTAATATTCCCATAATATTATTGTAAAAGTCAGTTATCGTGAAAAAAAATGACATTTTTCAAAAAATTCATAGTGATACTGTTGCGATGAATGTTTTTGAAAAAACTAAACAATATATATGAAAAAGCTTCCGATCATTTTAAATAAAAAGTTCTAATTAATGTACAAAAAAAATTGTAAGTCTGTACATTTAATAGTTTCTGAGAAAAAGGTACATAAAAATGCTCAATTTAACATTAGCGGGATAGGGGGTACCGACTATTCTTAACAAAAACAATACGATTATGAACAGCTTTGATTTTTATCTTTCAATGGAGATTCTAATTCCTAAAATTTCAAATTTTACTTTGGAGAAAAATTTTTAACAAAAATATAATTTTTGAAAAATAGTTTTAAGTAATTCAACAGAGAAAACTTTAAAAATGCTCAATGATGCACCACTATTATAAGAAATTTATGTTAAATAAATTAGCTAAAATGATGCGGCGGGTATAAATGTGTTTAATTCATGATAGCTCTATCTGGAAATATCGGGGGCTCTTTTTAGGGCACTGATTGTTAAATAAATCAGAAGCATTTTTTAACCAATCATTTCGTATTTCAAGGCGTGGAAATGTTGTGGGTAACTCCTGTCAGTAAGGATACAGTAAAATCTGTTTTGCGCTGCAAATAGGGATCGCATCAACAGAAACCGCACTAAAAAGTATTCAAAAAAATTACAAATATTACATATGTAAACAAACAACTTTGTTGGTATATTACAGAGACTATGTTTATGCGACTGAGAGGGACCGCAGAAGAAAAGTCGCACTTTGAAAATTCGTCAATTATTTACGAAACTTTGAGAAAGTATATCCAAACAAATTAAATAATTCAATTACTTAAGGAAACATCTTTAAATATATTTAATTTCTCATTCATTACATATGGAGAAGTATTCAAAATGCACATACATAATTCACTGCTACTCGTTGTAATCCAAATCGCTCATCTTTCTGTGAGAAATAGTTCAAAATCGCTTTCATCACTTTAAGATACAATATTATTTATTTATTTTTTGGCATCACTACGTAAGTGATAAGATTTTGTGACGACAATAGGTTGGCCTGTTGCTTATAAACTTCACGATTACCAGGCATGTATGATCGAAGCTCTTTTTTTGGAATTTCAGTCTCCATCAGGTATTGGTATCTCTTTTAAGAAAATAATTCTTCCGATTTATTGGAAAGCTCGGTCCCTGCATATATATTAACCGCTCTCAAAGAATCCGGTTGTTCTTGTCCGTCTTCATTGTCTGACATATTATTAATAATATCATTGTCCGTGAGAGCTTCGTCTTCAATCCAGTGCGTGCTGCTAGCCGGTTGAGAGAAAGCAGTTGAACATATATTTTCGTGAGATTGTTTATAATAAATGACCACAGAGTGTGTTGAAGTACATATATGTACATTTATAGAAAACATTACAGTATCACTAAAGTTGTAGAAGTTTATATATACGTCATAAATAAGATTACACACACACAAAAACAATCGCACAGTAAAGGACCACTCAAAAACGGGTTAAACAGTATTCCGACTTAAGTTTTCGTTATCTGTTTATTTTTTATAACAAATCTTAAATATCGAATGAAATTTGTTTTAACAGCGCATTTTGCTTCCCTCTGATATTATTACAATGGACTAAATTCATGACGGTCACATGATAATATAAACATGTGTTCTATACATTGAATTCAAAACGGACAATAAACTAGCTCGTACTTTTTATTCTTTTTGTAAAACTTAGGTAAATTTTCAAATTGCATAGTTGGGTAAAGATGCTCAAGAGTTATAAAAAGAAATTTCTGCGAAAAGATTTTAAAATTAAAGAATAAAAGTCTTGTTTTATGCATGTACTTTTTAATAAAGTAACAAATATTAATTTATTTTTAAAAAAAGTTTCTGTAAAAAGCGTAATTTGGCAACAACGAAGTGCATGAACTGATTTGCTGAAAATAGATAATTGCATTTATCATGACTATGACGTCACATGTGTTTTTGAACTTGATTGGCTAAAAACACGTGGTTTAAAATTATCATGTGATTATGACGTCACATGAATTTAGTCCATAGGAGCAATAATTCTGAACTAATTTCTTTGTAAAAAAGAATCACGAAATACATGGCTATATTATGTACTCAAAATGTATTTTGCTGCAAAAATTTTAAAACTATTTTTAGAAGTCAGCAAGAGTTCGTTCTCTCCTTAAAAAATTAACTAAATAATAACGAAATTATAAAAAGTTTCCCTGTTTTACCCCACCCCCACCTCACGTATTTAAAAATAAATGCTTTCGTAGAAGCTTTTAAAAGACAATGTTAATTCAAACATTTAATAAGATTTTTACTTTCTAAAACTTTAGAAATGTAAAACTTATTATTTTTCGTGGGAAAAATGAAATTGTAAAATTCAGACAATTGCTCAATGCTGAGTGACCTTTTTGAGTGACGTTAAAAGTCATGAAATTTTTCTGGGACATATGAATTGTTTTCTTCTAGATTATTTTTAATCATTGAAGATTTTTACTGTTTTGGCTGTAATTTTAATGAAAATGGGTAGAGGAATTTAATATTATTGATTGAACAAGGAGCCTGGTGTCTCAAAAATGACGAATGATTTGAAAAATAAGTTTAAAAGCGAAAAGCGATGGAATAGCTCAGACGTTGCATTTTGAGTTGGTAAACAGAGATTATATTCTCACCATGCTCAGTTACAAATTTCATCAGAAAACGGCGTTTATGACGGAGAAATTATGCGTGATGAATGTTCCAATTCTGTGCCGTCAAACAAGGGTTTCATAATTCACTTAACATTTGTCATGTTCTTAAAGAAAGGGTTTACTCTTTTTAAAAAGCGAATTTTTATAGTTTTTTTTTTATTTTAATCACATGGACCATAATTTTGTTGCAAAGAGTCGCAGTTTAACCCTGTAAAGGTTGCGTAGTGTGCACAGTCACCCCAAGCTAAGGAAATCTTTCATGCTGGGAAAACTAGTCTTTTTTTACCAATGATATTGTCAATAACCTCATATACGGAAATATTAATGGGACCTAAAATGTAGTGATTGCGCATTTCCTCTTTTTTGGGAGAGGCAAACTTTTTTTTACAATATTACGATACCTGGAATGACTGAGTTCCCCGTTCGATCTTTTTTGTTTCAAAATTTATTCTACGTATTAACATGCTACATTTTTTCCTTGAGAATGACATAATAGTTCGATTACTCTATTGTATCGTTCATTATGGTTTGTAAATGTAAATGAACAGAATAAAAGAAAAAAATGGGCAACTGTGATTTTTTTGGAAAAGTAATTGATCCACCAAGAAAAGAACCAGTGGAAATTAAGAATATTAATCGTGATAGCGAAAGTAAATTTTAGAAAAACGATAAACATGAAACGTTTGAGTTGAAAGGAAATTATAAAATGCTACCCGAAAAACTCTATTAAGTAAGATATGAAGCTATAAGTATACCAGAAGACTCATTGGGCCCTATTAAAACACACAAGCAAGAAAAACTTTAAGGGAACCGGGACGTTCTCTATGATGCAAAACAAGCAAAATTTTGATTTTCGAAGGAACATTATTTTCAAAAAAAAAATTGTTGTCTCACAATCTACATACTTTTCTTAATATACTGTAACATAAAACTTTTAAATATGTACATTTATTTTAGAAATATAAGGATTTGAAAAAGTACACTTCAAAAGGAGCTTTCGTATACATGGTGTTGATTAGGTACCTGTAGGTTTCCTTTTATAACATATAAAACAACACAGCATGCTGTTTTAGTTACAAAAGTTTACCTTTATTTTAATGCTTTACTTTTTTTTAGATTTCATTGCTTAGATTTTTTTTTAAATATTTGAATCTCGATTTTTTAAAATTTTGCTAAAAATGGTAATTTTTTTTTTAGAAAATTGGCAGTAAAAATAAAAATATTAACATTTCAGGAATTAAATTAGTAGCATTAAATACATTATTATTCTACAAAAGCTCATACCAAATTTCAGCAAAATATAATAGATAGATTTTTCTACGGATGTACCTAAAATCTAGAAAAACACATTTTGTGTAAAATGAACAAAAATTAATTAAAATGGTACAGCTTACTAAAATTTGATATTTAAAATATTCCAAATTTGTATTCATCTTGCATGAATACTTCTAAGGCATCCTTCTTCCTTTTCTTTTGTCTTTTAATAGTCTTGGCCTATTTGCTGGCTTTTTAAACTGTCATCTCGGCTTCACAAATTCTAACTTTGTCAATTTTTCGAAGGCCTTCAGAAGGGTTTATCACAAGATTTATTTTTATTGCTCTTAATAATTTTGTTCCTGCATGTGCATCTTCATTAAAGCATACCACTGAGTCCATTATACCATTTTGTAAATTTTTTTTTGCTCACAATTATGTTTTTTCGAACTTGATTCCATATACAGTTTTTGAAGCTTTCATTTGGGCTCTGGGTACGGTCATGCAAACATTTTAGTAAAAGTTATCTTGCAGTTAAGTCTCTAAATACATGTTTAAAAATTATGTATATGTTTGTAATTATGTTTTTAATCTTGACAAGAACTGGTTCTGTGAGGGAATGTTTGTAGACAAACCTTTCTCCAGATACAAAAACATTTGTTGTTTCCGCAATAGCTGTTGTTTACATTTTAAAACTGCAGTTACTCGGGTATTAAGCTTTAAACCAATACATGTTATACATTTTTGAATTCAGCATAATAATAATAAATTCCAGTAATATATTCCAGAAATTCAAATAAGATTTCTGAAAAGATTCTTTTTCATTAAAATTTTTGATGAGTTTGGCAAAACGATTAAAATAATCAGTCTGTCAGAATAACTACGTTTAGAATTTATCTTCCCTTGATACGAAATTTATGTTTCTAAATTTTTTAATTTTTCTACAAAGAAAAAAAGTCCAAACCTTTGATATTTTTGGAATAATAGTTTTAATTATATCAATAGAAATCTATAAACGAATCTGTGATCTACCAATATTTTCAGAAATATATATGAAATAAATAAAGTAGAATTAAGTCCGCTGCGGGAAATGTTTTTCGGCATTCATTTGTTCATGTAATCCATATGATCAATTCATGGTTCTGACTGTGATAGAAAATACTACAAAATTGAAGACTGCTTTGCGTATTCCCTGACAACAAATGTAACTTAAAACATGTGGATTACACTTCCGAAACTGAATTTTAAGTGCTTAGGTAATATATGTAAAAAGCGTATTTCGTATGATTTGCTTATTGGGGCCACGGCAGCCTAGTGGTGAAATTCACGGAACCATGGCTAGCGTGTCATAAGTTCAAGCTTAGTGCCTCTGAAGACCCGCCGTGTAGAGGGAAGCCAATGCACATTAAATATGTCGAGGATCAAATATCCTATAATTGCTGTGGTGTGGAATTTAGGTGAAAGGATTGCAGCTCAGATCTCGTACTATTCACTTGACCATGATTCATAATTACGAGATCCGTTGCCAAAATCCCACGTGTAGTGGAATTGTACAGCGCTAATACTTACTCATTCAATCCTGACTTCCCTATTAATACTCATTATAAATATTTTTAGATAATTTTCTAAGGTCTTTTATGTGTATTTTCCAGAAAAGGATAACATGATTTAGGCTTATATGATACATTTTTAACGAGTTTTCCTTTTGATGCGTAAAATTGTGAAATATGGTGTCTAATAGAGATTAAATAAAATTTTAAATCATCTTCAAATTTTAATAAAAAACGGGAAAATATACTGTGCGTGTGTGTTGGCTAAGACACACGACCGGAGAAAAATCCTTAAGTATGTTGGTCTTTGATTATATAGTAAAGATAACAGTTTAAATAGATAGATCTCATATAATACAAAAAGAATGCGTGCATTTTATTTATTCTACTTAAATTTTTCATAAGGACTCAATAAAATAATTTACACTGCTGTTTGTAAAAAATACAACACCATGAAGGAATCATAAAAATTAAATGAACTTTGCAGCAAATATCAATTAAAGGATGTCACGTATAATAGTAAAGTTTCAGCCACCGCGCATGCGTGGCATGCGCAGTGCCTTCTGAACTGATGCTGAAAGTGTATAAACCGAGGACTGTAACAGGACGTTGAAAGTAGATAATGATTATTTGTTAGTGGCGTACGTTTAGTGAGACCTAAGTATGCCTCCACAGCGAAATTAGGAAAAAATTCAACAACCTACGCAGTGTAAACGGGGAGATGATTATCGGTCTTCGAGATGGAGGATTTTCTATCATGCAATAGGAGTTCGCGTGCAGCGGCGAAGTACCACAGTGATGCGTGTCTGGGAGCAGTGGACAGAGGAGCACCGAAAAACTCGAAAAACTGGCAGTGGACATCGGAAGGTGCGTCAGCACATGGCAATCGACACCTGCTTTGCATGGCCGAGAATGACCGTACAGCTTCCTACAGGAATTTGGCAGCACGTTGGTATACTGTTACAGATGTACTAATGTCGGCTTAGTCAACTCGTTAACGTCTGCTGCCCTATGGATTGCAAGCAAGTGTGCCTTTGTACAGGATCCCCTTTACAGCAAACCATCGAAGGCGGCGTCGGCAATAGACTTCTGGGGAGAATTGCAGACGGATATAGGAACCTGGCAAGTTGATTGGAGCCAAGTTGTCTTTTCAAATGAATCACTCTGCAATTTGTAGGATCATGATGGCCGCATTCGTGTTAGAGGTTATGCCGATGAACGCGGCGTTCCAGTGTGCGTTATCGAAGGGCATAGTGTCCTATCACCCGGAGTTAGGGTTTGGGGTGTGATTTCGTATCATGAACGATCCAATTTGCCACGAATTCAGGTACGTTCGTGAAGTGCTACAACCTGAAGTCGTTTCATTCCTTCAAAGCATCCCTAGAGCTGTTTTTCAGGAGGATAAGGCACGCCCACGTGTTGCAAAGACTGTTCAAGACTTCTGTTCAGCCCAACACATTCAACTTATTCCTTGGCCTTTTTATTCGTCGTATATGTCGCCTGTTAAGCACGTGTGGGATTTGGTTGGTCGGTATCTCGCTCGTGATCCGCGTCCTGCAGCTTCAAAAGACGAACTTTTGCTGCGCATACAAGCAATATGGAATTCTCTTTCACAAGAAGCATTCAAAATCTGTTTGACTCTATGCCACGTCTGCAGTACTTATTGCAGAGCGTGATGGCTACACCAAATACTGATTTCGGACACTTAATATTGTTTTTTTTTTTGAAAATTTCGTCATTTATTTGTTCTAGTACAAGTCATTTGAACATTAAATTTCCTTTCATTTTGAAGATTCCTTCAGGGTGCTGCATTTTTTACAAACATTAGTATATATATATATATAGTTAATGGACTAACAGTTTAATGGACAAACTTCATTTTGTCCATTAAACTGTTTCTTTTTGCACATATTGGTGTGTTCGCTTTCCTTTACAGGTTTACAGAATTAGAATTCAATGACGAAGTTGTAATCATTTCCTACCTCAAATAGAAGTACATTGGATATCTAAAAGAGCATGTTTGTCCTTAGGCCAGCGAAAGCAGTTTGTTTAAAATTAGCAATTTTGGTTATTTTAGTTTAAACTTCATTTTGTCCGTTAAACTGTTTCTTTTTGTACATATTGGTGTGTTCGCTTTCCTTTACAGGTTTACAGAATTAGAATTCAATGACGAAGTTGTAATCATTTCCTACCTCAAATAGAAGTACATTGGATATCTAAAAGAGCATGTTTGTCCTTAGGCCAGCGAAAGCAGTTTGTTTAAAATTAGCAATTTTGGTTATTTTAGTTTAAACTTCATTTTGTCCGTTAAACTGTTTCTTTTTGTACATATTGGTGTGTTCGCTTTCCTTTACAGGTGTTTTGAATTAAAATTCATTAGGGGAGAGGAGGGGGGTTAAAACGTGTCTTTGTCCTCTCATGCCTTGAATGTGGAGAAGAAATGAAAAACTTTCGGCTGCTTTTGGAGATGTTCGCGATATGCCTGGACTGTTCCATTGGTTCGTAAATTCTTTCTTCATCTTTTTTTAATTTTTTAATCATCTATTTTGATCGCTTCTTAGAGAAATTACTGTAAATATTCATTAAAATCAAGGGTTTAGCTAACGCCATATAGCGGTATAAATGATACGGGGCTTCCAAGCAACAGGAGCCCCAGCACGTGTAACAACAATGCTCCCATACCTACTAAAAGGGCCCACAGGAATTTTGATACACAGGGGCTTACTCAGAACTATTAAAATTAATTTAAATTTGTATGCTAATCTTTTGTTTTCTCCTCGTATTTTTGGCTTTGCTGTATTGAGAAATACAGTGCTTTTGCATTTCATTTTAGACCTCGAATTCATTTGTAAAACATTTTATGCTTTTCTGAATACTACACCTTTTTGATTTTTTCCTAATACTTTCTTAATCCCCTTGATAGGTTCAGAGGATTATTAAAAATACACGTTGTAAAGACAGAAATCTATTACCAAACCTGTAGTGTTTCTGTAAATTCGGATGAAGAAATTTTTATTTTTTATTTTGAATCCAATTAAATGATTAACATGACTTTTACATTAATTGAATCATATATGATTAACATGACTTTTAGAAAAAAGGATCATCTGAATTGTTTTCGGTTTATAAGCACATTGAGACATTAAAGATTAACAAATATTCACTAATCAAGATAAATGTATCTTATCACTTTGGTGATTTTTAGAGCATAATTTCTATATTAAGAAATTATTCCGATAGTTTCGAATAAAGAAAAAGAAATCTATGAGCATTGTTTTTTGCGCCAAAGAACATTAATTTTGTTTTTGGGGAGGGCCTTTCCTATGGCCGGGTCGTACTTTCTACTTAAAATGATTTCCGTGTAATTTACCGGACAATGTGTCGAAACTCAAATCCCTAATCTTCTCATGGTGTAAGAATTCAGAATGCTAGCTCAGAGGTCATCTCTTAATATGAATATTGTGTTAATTGTATAACTCGTTTTCTTAAAAGTCTTAGTCTTTAACTGAGAGTTACGTTAATAACCAAAATTGTGTAAAACACACAAAAAAAAATACGGAAATTAATTGTTTGATTGTATTTGTACCGTCTGCTTTGCAAGAATTCATATTAAAAATGGAAAAACGTATGGCATTCTACATTTTAAGTTTATATGTTTTGCAGGCATGTATGTTTTTATTGTAACATTTCAAAATATATGATGTTAAAATACTTGAACATTAAAAATCTTTATTGTAAAAGTGAGGTAGAGAAATCGTTATGATATTTCCTGTAATTGCTTTGTTGCTATCAGTTTCCAAGCGTACAGACTAAATCTATCCAAGATATATCGCTTCCAGTGGTTTTCTTGTACATATAATAAAAAATTGAGTAAGATATGATATCCAGTATACTGCTTTTTTTCAAGGGAAGACATAATTTTTCTGGTTTTATATATGTCTTTTTACTAATTAAAGACCATTAAAATTGGAAAATTAGAAGAAGCAATTTTTTTAAAACCAACATTAAATCAATCCTTCCAACGTTTTGAAGTGAGTCCTAATCGATTAAATTAGGCTTTTGTAAATCCGTGATGTCTAAAGTCATCCGGAAGTTCAAGTTGGGGTGAGATTCTTCTTTTTCTTTTTTAAAGTAATCACTGCAATTTCATTCACAGGGAATAAGATTTCTTCAAATCTTTCAGTCCAACTACTTACAGTAATTTTTCCTTCGTTTGTTATAAATGCTACTTTTTAAAATTATAAATTTTATTCTGCTTTGAAACAATACAAATGTAGATATTCTGGTAAAAACGGTTTTTTAAAATTTAAAAGAAAACTGAAAAAGAATCAGTGATACCACCCCTATTTTTGGAAATACATACTAAATAAACTAGGAATGCTTCGGAAGCACGGGACTTGCGGTGTTTATTTCTGTATTCGGGAGATCTCGGTATTTTGGTACTGAGTGGAAATTTAAAAGAAAGCTTTTATTAATTCTGTAACAATAATATGAGCGAATAGAGACGCATTGCCTGATCTAGGACAAAAAAAGGATATTTTTTCATTGTTTTAGTTATATGTACTTAGTTGTGTAAATAGATACATAAATAGCTAGATATATTCATATCATAAGTGCATTTTACATTACTCGCATATTAGGAAGAATAATGTAATAGGGTAATAATTAGCAATATTTTAGGAGTAATATTTTTGTAGATATTTTTTTAAATATTAAAGAATCACATAGTATAGGCCAACATGATAATTTTAAAGGATTCTCTACATCAATTGTTTTATGATATTTGAAAAAGTATGTTAGAATTCATTTTCTCCTTGAAAAACTGCCTAAAAGTAACTAAATATTAAAAATATATGTAACCTTTTTCATTTAAATGTACATTTTGAAATAATATCTAAATTGTGATAATTAATATTTTAAATAATTAATGTTGAATTGATCATTCGATAACATATTTCGTTTGCTTAAATTATTAATAAATATTTTTTTTAAATTTGGAAATTTTTGCATAACAACTCAGATATTCATTCTTGTCATTTGATATATTTCATATATGTTTTTGCAGTTTATTCACGGTAACTATTGTTTTCATTTAAAAACGAGGGAATTATAAAAGAAGCCTTTCTGGAAACAAGCAAACCCTCCGCTTTTACAAATATTCACATCACACCAACGTGAGAAAGATTCAATAAATTTAACGGGCAACTACCCTTGAATACGACGGTTCATCTATGGTGCCAGGAGTGAAATTCATGACAAAATTTTTAAAAAGTTGGTTTCGATTTCATGATCTTATCCCCTCGACAAAAACATGCTACCACCAATGTATTTTGTGTTGTCTTTGAAATCCCTCGTGGACTCTTGAGTAATATTTATGAAAAATTTCCTTGTGAGAGAGTGAATATTAACGTCGCACTGTTTAGCTATACACGAGGGCTTTTGGTGATGGACCGCGTAATTTTGAACCATGGTCAAGTGACAGCATTGAACTAAGTTTATTCCTTCCACTGCTTAAACAATCCTTTACAGCAGTTAAATCGCATTTTTGACTGGTTCGAAATAAAAAAAAAATTATGTAGCCCCAGTAAAAATCGAGAATTTTCGACAGAGTTTAAATCTGATGAATGAGCTGCCCATGAAACTGAACCATGGCGTCCAATCCACCTTCCGAAAAATTCCATGTTCAAATAATGCAGTACAAAAAGTTCATAATGCGCCGAGCATCCATCTTGTTGGAACCACATATTTCTGTAAATGTTGAGTGTCACATCTAGCAGATATGGCAAATTGTTTCTAAGAAAATTCAAGTATTTGGCTCCATTTAAAATATTGGGCAACTCAAAACGTTCCAAATACTTTTACGTTAATGACTCCGGTTGACATTTTGATTTTAAATTGAAATTGGGACCGGTTTTCCAGTGCTAAATGTGAGTTGTCCGTAGGCCATCCATGTAATTTAAAATATCTGTTCCAAAGATTCAGTTTTTGAAATAATGTCATTTTGTAAAAGAAAACAAAAGGACAGTGATTGTTATAGATAGATATGTGAAAAGTGTAGTATTATTTTGGAGTTGTCACTAAATGGGTAATGTTTTAAAATAATTTTCTTAGAATACTACATAATATATACTTTTGTTTTTCTTTTTATGCAACGTCAAGTTTAGTTGACATCATTTTTTCAAACGGGATCAAATTACGTTAATTTCAACTAAGCCAGCAAACGTTTTTTTCTTTATTTGTGAATGTGATACACAACACGACGATGAAAGATTAAGTTAGTGAAAAAATCCTCATGAAATTGTGGAATTTGTGGTCACAGTACCTAAGGAGGAGATTGAAGGTATCAACAGAGGTGTTTTGAAACTAAAGATGTCTCGCAAATAAAAAAAAATCTGCATGATTTTAATGCATAGGAAAGAACAAGTGAATCATTTTGGAATCGTTATTAAATGGGCCAAATTTTAGAAACTTGACTGGGGTTGTGTGCTATAGTTTTCTTTTTACGGAGAGTCAAAGCTAGGTAGCAATTTTTTCTCAAATCCCGACTCACAAAAGACGAGACTAATTTTAACTATATCATAAACCGTTTTGTCCGACATGTGACTGCGACTCATAGTTCGGCTGTGTAAGATGACGTTGGTGAAAAAAGTTACCGTAAAAATTTGAAATGTGTGCAAACAATAGCTAATGATGTGAAGGCGTGTACCAATTTTCCAACGTCTTGAAAATGTGCCCGTCCTCTCTTAGTCAAGTGCATTGGGGTTTGTTTTTTATTATCCCCATAACAGATATGACCCCAATTGTCTACTCGATCAGGATTATCGTACACTATCGGGACATCCTGTATAATAGACGTTTTATATTCAAAGATGACAGATTATAATATTATTTGCCCTGAATTATTGGGAAAACAAGAATATACTTATAACCGGACACCGCAAGTAATACAGATATGTCGTGTTCCATTTTGATGAGAATTAGAATAGCCCGAATGACAGCTTCTGTATGTAATTCCTAAAATTGGAATCTGATTCCCGACTTAATTCAGTCTCATTTTCTCATTTACAAATTCCACATCTAGGTTTTTAATATTTTGTGTAAGCATATTTTTATAACGTCAATTCAAAGAGCGGCTTTTAACCCCTTATCTACCGCATAATGATTTACTACAGGTTTTTTTCACGCAATATTTTTTTTTTGAATTACTACATGGAAAATTAAGGGATATACATAAACAAAGTACTGAAGTTTGGAAAATTTAATCCGTTGGAGCTGATTAATTAATTAAAGATTTCCATCTGTAAAATTAGTTGCATACACTGTTCACATCAAATAAATAGTGAAATCGTTTTCTAAGGTCTTCATTAGCATATAAAAAATAAGACATTCATCTTTTGTCGTTAATTACTTTTTCTTAACAAAAAGGACAATCTTCACAATCCGATCAAAATATCATCTGAAAACGCAACTTCTGCTATAAAACTATTCACTTTTCCCGCTAAAATACTCATCATATAACCCGTGCTTTCATATATCTTCGAAGAGGGGATTTAAAAGAATATTCCTGCTAAGTATTATCAGAGTTTTCGTAAAAATGATTATTTTATGTAATTTTTAAAGTGAGTGGTACATATAAGTACCGTCGTTAGAAAGATCGCTCTAAGACCCTGGAAGACATAAGGAACCACTTCCGAGTCTAAATTGACAATATTCCTGGTCGATATGTTTGAAAATGTGACTGAACCTTTTTGAAATCGACTAAAACTGTGTTTCCAATATGGGGGGGGGGATTTAACACAAATTTAAAATTCTGAAAATTCAAATTTCCGATCATTGCCTTTCCAAAATTATTACATTTCAATATCTACGATAATTAGAAGATTCAAAAAGTCTAGTTTTAAATTATCACTGAAGCTTGACCAAGCCCATTTAATTGGCAAAATTTGTAAGCAATGCGTTTCGTTTTTGTTCGACAGTTGAATAAGAGAGCAGTCACCAAAACCCTTGACCACACAGACCAGTAAATTCATAGTATAAATTCTACGAACCACTAATAAAATTTTGTAATGTTAAATATATTTATAAAAAAAAATTCTTATCTAACACAAAAAATGTACCTTGTTAATAAAATGAACAAAAACTGTAGAAACAAAACACTAAAATAAATGATTTAAGTATATTAAAATTTTAGCGTTATACATTCCTAGTGTGATGGATATTGCTTACCTGAAATAAGATTAGAGAGAGAGAGAGATTGATCCAATTAGGTTACTGCAAGGCGAACTACATTTATTTTAAGCTGAGATTGGTACCGTACTTGGTTGACTGTGAAAGATGAAAAGATCTTTTCACATAAATAGGTTTTGGAGAAATGAAGCAAAATTTTCTTCGCCTGCTAAAACTATTCACTTTTTATGGAAAGCTGAAACTGAGAACTTGATAAGGATGATTAAAGTTTAAATTTGAGACATTCGTCGGACTATACGTCGATCAGGCTTTCTTTTAGGCATTCTTAAATTGTTATCCTGAATTTTCACTGAAAATAGATCTATTATCCACATATTACCATGTCTGGGATCTTCATTCTTTGGGTAATAACGAACAAAAATTCTTTATTTCAGCGTTTCTCAAGTTGTGGGGCACCCGACTCCTGGGGGGACACGAGCATATTGAAAAGTCGAAGATAAAATTATTTAAAAAATTACTAATTTTTTAAAAGTAAACGAACAAAATGCATTGTGTTATAATAAAAATAAAGTAAACATTTACAGGATATAATACACTTATAAATGTATCATTACTGCACGATGTATTTTATAATTAATTTCACAATACTGTAAGTTAAGAAACAGTTTAATGTACACCAGTGATACCATGGGCTTTTGTCATCTATAAAATTATATACAAAAATTAACTCTTACCTTGGTAAATTGTGCGGTGTATAATTAATCATTTAACTGTCGATTAAATGTTACTCGATTCGCTCTCTAATACCACCTTTTTCCACGTAGGCATACGTATATGGTGTATTAGGGGAGGGGGGAAGAAATAAAAAGAAGCAAATCGTTTGAAATAAGTAAATCTTTCGCAAACACTGTCAATGTCCTTTTATTTGATTCCAAAGCCTTCGGAATAATTTTAAGGACAGAAGTCCACGGAAAAGATTGTACTTCGTACGTACAGGGCAATTAATACTTTGGCTGAGCAAGACATTTATATACGCCGACGGTCCTTAAGAGGTTAAAGTCATATGGATGGGGGGGGGACGTATGATTAAAATAAGTATTGAATATTTATATACCACTAGTCTATGTGGTGCTAACCTTTTTTCCGCATTTAGTACCAAAGGATGACACGAGTACATATATGGTTGTATCGAAATGTCTGAAAAAAATGCACTAATTCCTATTCATTTATTTAATGTAATTTTCTTTTTATCGTGCTGAATATTTAGGTTTTTCTAAGAGAACTAATGTTCCAAATAATAATACCTAAGTAGAATTTCAGTGCGTCTCCCTGCGACGAATTATGTCCAATCACTACTCATCAATCGATGCGTCTCTTTTCATTCTTAAATGTAATTGAATGTTTCTAACAACCTGTGATGTTGTGTGGAAGTTAGGAAAAATAGAAGTTTTATCTCAGGTTTATTCCCCTGGATTTACCATGTTGTTCGTTTATCGCTGTGCTAGTACAGTGATTATGGCCATGAAAATATGGATGGCGTTGTCGAGACAATGGTTTGAAATCTGGTGCCACTTAAGTACTTCCGAGTAGAGAGGCTGAAGCAGGCTAAATTAGTCGGTTCTCTAAGTTCTATCGTAGCGCGTATTTAGAAAGTCAGCAGAGTTAGATTCTGATAAGTTTTTAATTCTATCATGGTAAGAGTTTCGCCCTCGTCACTTGGCTCCCAGTTACGAGTCTTAACAAATTCCCCCCGAGCTACTTCCCAATGAAAAGTAAATTAAAGCCATTTCTTACTGTTTTTCTTAGCCTTAGCAACCGGGTGGTTGTGACCACTAGTTTTATTCGAATACTATTGAATTTATGTCTTTGGTTCTAGTATTTTTTTATGCCATTAAAGCTGTGTCGTGTTCCAGAGCTGATACATGCTATACCGTGAAGCCTAAATCTCTTTGGTTTGCTGTGGTTGAGAATTTTCTATGGAGTAATGATATCTCAGATGACGCCATCGTCGTTCCACCGTGATTGAAAACTAGATAGATCAATCTCTCATTTTACTTCTAGTAACAAACTTAATAAGCTATGAACAAAATTATATTCTTTGTTTAAATTCTCTATAGAATGCTTTAATATTGCTTAAACAATTTCGTCCATTATTTACGTTCATTATTCTTTTCTGCATAAATTTTAAATTCTTTTCCGTCTACAACAGTGTGTACAAAAATAGAAATGTATTGCCGTTGGTAAAAATAATCATTCTTGTTAAATAACGAACCTAAAAAAGTGATTTTTAAATGCTCTATGATGCATTTTATATAAATAATCAAGAATAAAAAACTTTCCATGTTGGTTGAAAATGATAGGGAAAAAAATTCTGAATTTTATTGTGTTCCAGTAATTGTTATATATAAAGTAACGTACAGCACACGTATAGATTTAACAACAGCTTTTATTTTGTTAATTTTTTTTTAGTCAGACTCAAATAATATTTTCTATTTGAATACAAGGACAAATGTAAATCTTGTTTTTATAGGAATATTAAATAGTAAAACATGAAACATTTTAAGGGAACATGGTACGAGTTAAGCAAATTTTTAATTTAAGGAGTTTCAAAATTTTTTGGTTGGTTCCTATGTGTGTTATACTATGTAAAACAGAATTTGTGCTCAAATTTTCCTAAAAAGCCAGCCTTTTAATTTTTTTACAGAAAAAAAAATTAAAATTTGTGAAGTGATTTTAAAATGCTATTCCTCCTACAAATATTTACATATACGCATGAAATTTGATTTACAAGTACGTCAAATTATATATAACAATAGTTGGTATGGGTTTTGCAATGATATGATTGGAATTCATACAATACATTTTTTATGATTGCTTATTGAAAATTACTTAAAAAAATGTACAAATTCTGAGTTAGTTATTTTTAAAAAAATAAGTATCGCTTTGATTCAAAAATGCATGCAAACTTTTGTTACATGTACTATTAGCAATAGGTAAAAAAAAAATTCAAAACATTAGACATAATAGAAAAAAGCCTTAGCATTTTAATAGAAGACAAACTAGTTATTTTATCTTTCCGAGATAAGTAAGTTTAAGTTTTAGTTTTTCCATAGGGATGTGAGTAAAAACGAACGCAAAAGCTATCATAATTCTGTGTTTTTTAAGTTAAGCGCTTTCAAATTTTGTCAGGTTATATAAAAGTATATAAAGTATAATTTAAGCTAAAAAAGTTAAATTTGGTTTTCTGATTAATTTTTGTTAATTGAATCGTACTGTGTCTCCTTAACTAGGCAAAACATTCCAACACTTAAAGAAAATAATTAAACGAAATAATTAAAAAAGAAATAGTGAGCTTCATGGTTTGACCGCGTGTGTTTGGTTTGTATTGGCAATATATCTGATTAAGGAAATGTAATTGGGTACAATGAATGAACCGGCCAGAGATGAATGTTTAATATTGTTTAAAAGTTAATTGTGTTTTTCTTCTATTTTTACAAATTTTCTGAAATGATTTTCAATTCACAGTTATTTCTTGAACTCATTCATGAACTTTTTAAAGTAGCATAAATATAAAACAAACAAATGTGTTCTCATTTCTGTAATAGGTCTCTTAAAATATTTTATTTTTCCCGGAATGTGTGTTTTTTTCTTAAGGTAAATTCTTTTACCTTTAAAGATAAAATTTATTCAATAAAATCAATATTTTTTTAGTTTTACTTGTATAATGTTTTTACCATAACCTCTTAGTGTTTGTGTAACTCTTAGTTTGACATTAGCTTAAGCTAGCCTATCTTTCTTTTTTAAAATAATCATCGTAGTAACATTATTTCTATATCAATTGCCCTTGTTAGTTAGAATTTATTTCTATTTAGAAAAGGCGCAGTTTAGCAGAAATAGGCTCTTATGGCATTGAACGTTTCGACTCACTTCTTTTAAGACAAAGTCCTCACGTTATTGTCATGCATGGAAGTTTGGAAAGCAAATATCAGCTCAGGTGTAACTCCAGTTCGATGCTCGTGGCTCAAAACAACAAGGTAGATAGACAAAAGCCCATCTGTTGCTTCCTAAATTTATTGTAAATAAACAATTAACTCCAGGGGTGCATTTTTCAAAATATTTTAAGCATTTCGTCCACTTATTTAGAATTTTTGAATTTTTTTCAAGGCATTTTTCACTGAAAAAAGCTTTTTTTTGTAAGAGTTTTTTTGACATTCAAATTCATAAAAAGACCAAAAGAAACATTTTTGAAATAAGTGTGGAAGAAACAAAATATCGACTATAAATGTATGCTGTACTCAGAACATATATAAGTGCAGAGTTAATAACGAAACTTGTGGATGTAATTAGAACAATATTTTTCCTTCTATTTAACAAATGCCTAATTCACATATAGGAACAGTTTAACAATGGCTCAAAAAAGGCATGCTTGTGTATCACACGCCTTTTGAATTTATTGCGAAATATCCGATTTCACAAATTTAAGAAAAGGAGTACTGATTTTCGGATTTTCAAAATTATTTATATATTCTGATTGATTTTCAAAAATCTATGTGCAAATTAAATAACATCTTAACTGAACAAACGAAAATATCGTGAATTTATCAGTATTGGCATACTTTTGTTTTAAATTAAGTAACCCATTATGAGAAGTATACCGCTTCAAAAATCCCATCATTGAAATCAAATGGGTAAAATTAGATAATTGCTCTAAAATTTGAAATTTTTATGAATCTTCTTTTAAATTATATGCTTCATTTTCAAGCGCAAATTTCTAAAATAAAAACACTTCCTAATTTAGAAACTCAGATCAGTTTCTTAAGCAAATATGAAAAAATTCATTTCTTGACATAAAGAATCCATAGATAACTAAAATTTTTTGAAAAAAAAATTAAAGCATATACAAGGGGTGATCAAATGAAAAGGTACGAAACGACACGGTGGGTACAAATATATAGACTTTATTCAAAATATACACCATAGGCCTGAGCACAACGATCCCACTGATGAACAAGCCGCAGGATTCCTTGTTCCCAGAATTCCTGTGGCTGTGACGAGACCCAGTCCTTCACAGTGTCCTTGAGTACGTCGTCCGAGTTGAAGCGCTTTCCTTTCAGGTGTTTCTTCAGTGGACCAAACACATGGAAATCGCAGGGTGACATGTCCGGACTGTAGGACGGATAGTCCAACGTCTCCCATTGGAACTTGTCCAGCTCCATTTCTGTGATTCTGGAGACGTGTGGACGCGCGTTATCATGGAGCAGAACCACACCCTCCGTGAGCAGCCCCGGTCTTTTGTTCTTGATGGACCTGCGTAGGCGTCGGAGTGTCTCACAGTACACATCGGAGCTAATGCTTTTTCTGTGCTCGAGTAATTCTGTGCTCGCATCATTTGGACGCCGCTTTTTATAAGAGCCTTTGCTCTCTCCTGCGCATGCGGGCACCCGCGCATGATCCGATTCCAGTCAGAGTCTCCAATGGCATCCCGAGATGTCTCGCTACATTCTCCCTTGGAGGAATATGCAAATAGTTAACTGTTTCATTTTTATGTCGTTTTGTACCTTTTCATTTGATCACCCCTTGTATATGCAACCCTTTTAAAATGATGAAATATGAATTACCACTATTACATGAAAAGTACGAAGGGTGAAACATTAAGTTTTATTTGTTTATCGATTTCATGGTGAAATCTTCCATGCATTACAATTGACTGTAATGAATTGCTGGAAAAAGAAATGAGGCAGCAATATGTGCGATGATATTCTTTGTTTTTTTACAGTTGCGAATCTAAGATGTATTCAAGTTTAAAAATGGTACAGAAAAAAATAGCTTTAATCACTTCAAATTACATACAGTAAAATAATTTTTATTTTTTGTTATACTTTTTATAAAATTCGTTTTTGTTTTTATAATACAAGAAAAAAGCTGGAAAAAAATTTAAGGCTACCTTCAGTTTTATAATGTTAAAATTTATTCATTTTCAAAGAATTATTTTTTTTAAAATTGTTAACCTACTTTCGCAAAAAGTACACTTTTTTTTTTTGAAAACTGTAATTTTATGAAAATGAGAAGTTGCCAATAAAATTAACATTGAATGATCTATAGGGTGAGTCGTGTTTATATGCAGGATCGAAACCTAAGTATGCAAAAAAGATGTATCATGATATGGAGATCAGAAGAAAAATAAATTTAAAATAATAATTGCAGAAATTAATATTGCCACGAAGGAGATGAATTTTCAACAAATAGATGGACAAATTGCCTAATTTTGGTAAATTGATTTTGGATTTTGGACTTTACTTTTGAAATTAATAAAATGTTTATAAATCCCTGTGATAATTATATAAGTCTTTGAATCTTTTTGAGAAACCAGTTAATATGCAATCTTCTTAACTGGCATGTGCAGCCTATATAAATATTTCGCATGTTTCCAACCAGCGACATTTATTTCCATTTTATCTTTTAAAAATGTTAGTTCAAATAAAAAGACTATTATTTCTTCCTCGAGCATCAACACACACATTGCTCACAATTTTAAACTTAGACATAAAATGTGGTGCACGTGCTACTTATATCAGTTAAAAGTCATTTAATAAATTGAAACTCAACAACACGAAAACTTAATAACACAAATATTAGAAAAAAATTACGTAGTATAAAACTCACACCCTGTATAGAAGTAACAAAATACTCCAGTATTAACGAAAAAGTACAAATATAATAAACTGAAATGACAGGCGCTGAAAAGAACATTTTTCTTTTGGTAAAAATGTAGGTTTTGGTTGCATGAAAGTTTAATGATCGGGGACGACATCATCACTTCAATTCCAACGTGCGGAGGGACTAACGCATGTTAAACCTGTCGAGCCACAAAGTCCTACCGTTAACTTAGTATGGAAATTAGGTAAGGGAGCTAGCTCAGGTGTCGTCCTTGTCACTAGACCGTGATTCAAAAGAAAATTACGGGTTTTGTCAAGCATAACCCTCAAGTGAGGTTTAATAAACTCTTACTGTTGTCTCTCTAAAAATGAAAGTTTCTGAATATTCATATTTTTAGAAACTGCATTCCGTAGTACAGATGAAAACTGTAAAAAACATGAATATACACTCAAGTGCCAAAACATTATGACCACCCCTACATTTTGCAATGAACTCGCTTGTATGACGTGGAAGGCCCGTGAACAGGTAAAAGTGGTATTTAACTGCTGCTGGAGAGTCTAAAAAATCATTATTTCACTTACTGCTACGTGTGATGGGAAAGTCTGCGGATCTAAGCGACTTTGATAGAGGGCCGATTGTGTAATGACTCAAAGGATCGGAATTAGTATTTCCGAAACTGCGCGACTCGCGGGTTGTTCGCGATCTACAGTTGTTAGTACCTATGCAAAGTGGATGAAACCAGCAGTAGACGACATGGTGTTGGACGTGAAACGCTTTGATAGAAAAAGGTCGTCCGAGATTGTCTCGCATGGTGAAGTAAAACCGGAGCCAGACAGTGGCTCAGTTGACAGCCCAATACAATGCAGGGCCAAATAGAATAGTATCGGAGCACACTGTTCAGTGGACACTGTTGGATATGGGGCTACGCAGCAAACGTCCCACTCGTGTGCCTTTGCTGACCAAGCGTCATCTCCAACTGCGCCTGCGCTGGGCTCGGGAACATCGCGACTTACTTACTTACTCTTACTCGGGAGAATCAAGCCCATCCAAGGGGTTTCGAGCTGTGAATCGACCCTCCGAGATGTAACTTTATTAAGGTAAACAAAAAAGTGTACAAAGTGGTCCCGAAGGAGGGACCCTCCCCACAAAATTCTTGAGAAAAGGGGGGAATATACAGATGGAAAACCTTACAATTTTGTATAACATTGAAAATACAAAAAAAAAAAAAACACAACACAAACACATACACACATACACCGACGCTGTCTAACTAATGAGACAGGAAAGACATGAAAAAAGTAATAAGAGAAGCGGGGAATCCCCTCCTAAAAGGGAATTCGAGAAAGGGGAGGGGAGGAAAGTGCAAGAAAAAGATAGCGGAGGTCCAGATATTTTTTTTTGGTTATATTTTGGAAAGAACAATAATGGCCGGTTCGCAAGCGGTAGCAGAGTGGGATCCTGGAAGAGGACCCAAAAGATGCAGGGGGTGCCAAAGGGGAGGCACCATATCCAATAACCTCCTCTCTCCAAAAGCTTTGCACCCCAAGGCAATGAAAACAACAGAGAGGGAATGCAAACCAGTCATTCTAAAAAGGGGAAGAAAGGGGGAGGGGAGGGAGACATTGGTCAAATGACGAGAACCAGCAAATGGTCGGAGGAATGTCAAATTATTTTTTTTTGTTGAAAAAATAACGAAAAGGGAAAAGGAATAGCAAGAGGAAGGCCAAGAAACATTCAAAAGGAAGGCTTAAGATATCCTATCACAAATGGATTTGGAAAACGCAAAGCAAGAAATTAATTTATTGTGGATAGTGCGATTATATTTGTAACAGAGTTGACCCAAGGGAAAGAGCATTTGGATTGGGATTAACAAGATGATGATCGGCAGTGAAGGGACAGTGGAAAACGTAATGGTCGGCGTCCCCGGGCGACCCACAAATGCAATTTGGAGAGGAAAGAAGATTGAACCTGTGCAAATAAGCGGGGAAAGGGCCATGATCAGAGGCGGATTAAGGTAGTTGGAGGCCCCTGGCGGTAAAAGGTTTGAGGCCCGCTTACTTTAAATTCTCAAAATAAAATGTATTGCTAATAATAAAACTCAACGGTTAAAGAAAAATCTTAACTGTATATAAAAACAAGATATCAATCATTGGCATGGCCAAGTAATTTTAGCGCGTTTTTCACATGTTGTATTTTACAATAAGGCAACTAATGAACTTTTTACTAACAGAAAGTAGTACTGTACTTTAAAAAAATTAAAAATGATTAAATTTAAATATGATTTGGCTTATCTAGGGCACAAATGCGACCAAATACCAAAAACCCGAGGTCAATTGGTTGCTTATTGGCTGAGAAAAAGGTACTACAAAATATGGAACGAAGACAAAATTTGCGTCCAAATAGCGCTTTTGTTCCAATACGTGTAAAACGCGTTACAAATAAAACCTTACTAAAGAGCTTACAGTTTCGCTATACAAATTGATTTCTCTTTGGCAAATTCATCAATTATTTTTGTCATATCTATTTTATCCAAAACATTTTGTTCTGTATATAATATGGTCATGTTGTTCAATTTGTCTTTTTTCCCAAAGTATTTCTTAAATTATTTTAATACGTTTTAAAACTGAAAAAGATCTTTCGCCTGATGCATTCGATAACGGTATAGTTAAAAATATTTTCAAAAGTATTTTTACATTAAGATTTCTTTTGCAACTCGATAAATTTCTAGGGGTGGTTTTCATTATATCTTTTTTTTTTTCTTTTCTTTTCTTGATCCACAATTCATATAGTCAAAATTAAAGGATTCAATATCGTCTTTGTAGATTTCCTTTAATTTTTGTGTAGCTTTCTTTTTAATACACTGGGCTTTCACCAACAGTTATGGTCAGGAGTGTGCAGTTTTCTTTGATTGATGGAGCACTCTCGAGGTTAATTCACACACCCTGACTGCAAACTAGTACGCCAGTCTGGCGATACAAACTGTTGCACTGCGATTTATAAACATCATTCAAGGGGTGTTTTCCAACAGGATATCGTGCTCCCTCATCCTTGTTGTAATCCAACAGATTCTATAGGAAAACGACGGATTGAGTTGGTCTACTAGATCACCAGATCTTTTTCCAATCGAGCAAGAATGGGACATCATTGAACCCAATGTCAGCTTCATCCACAACTAGAATTAATCAACCTTATAATGACCGATCAAGAACAACAAGCATGCAATTCCATCCCACATACTGATATCCGGTACCAGTACGACACGCGGCATGCACGTTTGCATGCTTGCATTTAAAATTGTGGCGGTTATACCAGTTTTTAATGTATCATTATTTCACATTTGTAATGGCTCTACTCTCGCTTGCATGAACCTGTGATCTTGAAACTTTAATCAATTTAATATGCTACCTATACATTTGTATAGGTAGCCTATTAAAAATTTGTATTCCCGAAGTTTTATTAGTCGACAATATTTTTTACTTGGTGTTTGGATATTTTTTCGATCATTGTAAAATGTACCTGAGAGTAGTCAAGCATGCCTGTAAACTGAAAACGAACTTGTTTGATTTAAATAGCATTCATTTGCTTGAAATAAAAATGGGCAAAAAAAAAATTCATGTGAAAAGTTTGTACAAATTGCAACAATACGAAGAAAAAGATGGCTAGAGCTGCTACACGACTCAAAAACGAGGAAATATCGGGTTGCAATATCGGTTCAAGATTTTTTTTTTTTTTTTTTGCACGTTAAACTTATAAGTGGAAACCATCAAGCTTGGGCCCCTGGCGGCCGCCAGGTCCGCCACCCGCTTAATCCACCTCTGGCCATGATTAGTTAGAGGTCCATGGATCAGTGGGAGAGAGTTGCCTGATCAGATGAATCATGGTTTGTCTTTCATCAAGTCGAGGGTCGTGTCAGGATACGCCGTCTTCCAGGTGAACAGTTGCTCCCTAAATGTACGGTACGTCATACACAGGCTGGTGGTGGCGGTATTTTGCTTTGGGGGACGTTCTCTTGCTCGTCTCTGGGACCCGTAGTTGTGGTAGAGCAGACCATGAATGCTACAGGGTATCTGAACATCATTGTGGACCAGTTGCAACCTTACAAGGCCTCTATTTATCCAGCTGGGAATGGAATGTTCCAACAGGACGACGTACCGTCTCACAAGGCTAAAATTTTGTTGAAGTGGTTCCAGGAACATGATGCTGAATTCCAGTTAATGTCCTGGCCACCTAACTCACCGGATCTCAATCCGATAGTACACATTTGGGATGTCACGGGACTGCAACTCAGAGTTCAAAGACCACCAATTCGCAATATCTTGGATTTGCGTGACCGTTGCTTAAACATCTGGCACAATGTGTCTCCGGCCATCTAACAATGACTTTTGGCGTGTTGAAGCTGTGTTGTGCGCCAAAGGTGAGCCAAATCTTTATTGACAGGTGGTCATATTGTTTTGGCTCTTGAGTGTATATTCATCACTAATATCAGAAATACTAGACAAATATACTGGAAATAGGTCTTAATAATTATCGTGTAGGCAAATTCTTAGAGTTCGTGATATCTCAGTGGCCATTTCTGGTACTCAGCATTCCTCACAGTGAAACTCATTATAAACTTTTCTTCCATTACATCGCCCGTCTGGCATAATGGTGTATAACGCTGACTGCTGTGCTGTAGTGCTTGGGTACGTATCTCGAAGAGGGCATCATATTTGTAATTGCACAACCCCTTTCTAGTGGGGGGCAGAGAGGAAGAGATATTGGGGACGTGACTACCCCGGAGACATTTGTTCCTCATAGTTGGGGAGGAATTGAGCCAAAATTTACTGCCACGTGCATGGTGCTCAAAGCTGCGACTAACGACAGTTGTAAAACTGGCTCCTTGTCACGATGAATTTCATAGAAATCAATCTGAAACCATCGTTCAGGAGGCACTGAAGGTGTACAATGTTTTGCGTAGTCTTCAACAGCATTGAAATCTTTCTATGTTTTATGAACTCACTTTCTTTTCTGCCCGGGTGAAATTTTGTAATTAATTTTAAACTATCCAATGAGCTAGAGACTTGATATTTAAACCAAAGCTCAGAAGTGGATGACAATGCATTGATAGGAAAAATGTTCTAGCCCGGGCCCCTAAAGAGGAGGGGACCTCACTTCAACAAATGGTCCCATAACTCCGGAAGTTACAAGGGTTTACAGGATCAAAGATAACATGTTAATAGCACTGGTCGAGTTGCGTCTACGTATACAATTTTGTTGGCTCTGGAGTCAGAGAGAGGCCCAAAATTACCATGTATTTTTATTAACCCCTTTTCTTGTATGTCTGTTGGGTGGAATTTTATAACTGATTTTAAACTATTTTCCCGAGGAGCTAGAAATTTGAAATTTGGACCATAGCTCAGAAGTAGATGTTAATACATGAAAATGGGAAAAAAGGAGTTCTATTTTCAAACTCGACTTAAGACAGAATTTGTTGAACACCTGTTGCATCATTTCTGTGAACATACACTTTTAAACATAAACATTTAATTTCTATTGTTGCATTGAGGTAAAATCAAATTTTAAGTCTTCACCAAAAGAAAACACTTTAAATATTAAAATTTTTGACAATATTTATATGTAAAGCGATGGAACGATTTAGCGTCAAGGATTCACCACTTCTAATAGTAATACTTACTAAATAAATGAACCGGAATTATATAGCTCGGTATACTGAAAAAGTTTTGAAAATTAAGGATTCGGGATATCTCAGTGCCTTTTTTTGGCGTTGAGTATAAAAGACAAAAAAAGCCCCTCTTTTTTAAGCTTTTATCCCGTTCTTTACATTTAAGAACTTAGGTAACCAGTGGATTCTAAGTTCCCTTAGTTTGTCTCACAATTGTTAAAATACAGTGTTGGGCACGGAAACTTCTTTCTTTCAACATGTTCCAGTGATACTCATAGGGAAAGGTGTGGCATAGCTGGGGTTCGATGGTAGTAGTGAAGTGCGATATTTGTGTTTCTGCCCGTCTCAGTCTCAAACAGCTTGCGGTGAAGGCAAAAGCGCACTTTTACCGTAAAGCTGTATATCTCTAACGGTCAGTCGGTGATTGCATTGCAACGTTCCTTTCTTCGTCACTACGATACTCCTTCACGAGGTCATGTTAATGAACGGAAATGTGTTTTAATGTGGAATAATGTGTTCAGAACAATGGGGAATGCCTCCCAAGAAAGGAAAGGACTGCCGAACATCGTTAGAACACCTGTAAATATGGAACGATTTCGTGTGTCAATTCAGGATGGTATGTGATAATTATCAAAAAATTATTCTTACCCGCTCTCCAAGAAAGAGATCTTGACATCTTGTGGTCACAAGAGGGGACCCAAACCCCCCACCTCTAGGGTTTCCATGCGTAATATAAGAGTAGGCATTCCCAAATGACTGATTTCGTTACGAAGACATGTAAACTGGCCTGCGTGTTCACCTTATTTTTTCCCTCCTGATTACTTCGTTCAGGCTAATCTTAAGTCCCTTGTTCACAAAGATCAATCACTTCAAGATGAACAAACGAAAACATCGTGAATTTATCAGTCTCGGCTTATTTTTTATTTAAGTTAACTATTCCCATTATGAGAAAGTGTACCACCTCAAAAATCACATCATTGAAATCAAATGGGAAAAATTAGGTAAATGCTTTAAAATTTAAAATTTTAATGAGTCTTTTTTAAATTATATTCTTTATTTTTAGCGTAAATTTTTAAAAAAATACCGCTTCCTAATTTAGGAAATCAGCTCAGGTTTTATGCAAATATGGAAAAATTCATTTCTGGAAATAAAAATGCATTTATAACTAAAATATTTTGAAAATTAAAAATAAAAATTAAAGCATGTAAATGCGAGCCTTTTGAAATGATGAAATGAATCACCACTATTATATTAAAAGTAATAATGGCAAACCACATTAGGTTTTATTTGTTTATAGAGTTTATGGTGAAATCTTTGCCAGAACTATAATTGACTGTAATGAATAGCTGGAAAAAGAAATGACGTAGATATATGAAGATATTCCTTGTTTTTTTTTACAGTTGTAAATCTAAGATGTATTCCAGTTGAAACATGATACAGAAAAAAAAACTTTAATCACTTATTTCAAATTTCGTACAGAAAAATAATTTTTATTTTGTGTTATACTTTTATAAAATTCGTTTTTGTTTTTTTTATACAAGGAAAAGGTTAGAAAAAATTATAAGGAACCTTCAGTTTTATTATGTTTATATTTTATTCATTTTCTCAGGAGTTTTTTCTTCAAACTGTGAACTACTTTCGCAAATATAATACACATATTCTATTAGAAAACTGTAATTTTATGAAAATGATAAGTTGCAAATAAAATTAACATTGAATGAACAACAGGATAAATCGTGTTTATATGCAGGATCGAAACCGAAGTATTCCAAAATGATGTATCATGGTATGAAAATTAGAAAAAAAATAATTTTAAAATAATTATTGCAGAATTTAATATTGCCACGAAGGGGTTGAATTTTCAACAAATAGGTGGAATAACTGCCTAAGTTTGGTAAAATGATTTTAGACTCAATTTAATTTTTTTTCTACAGTGAAAATAATCGAAATAAATGACTACGAGTAAGTGTGCACTTTATGCAGTAAATTAGAACTAATTTTGCAACATTTTATAATTTTCAACTTTTTTCCCGCACATTCCAATACAAACTGTTTTCCTTTTCCACTAATCGGGCACTGAAAATTCAAGATATTTTTTTTAATTAAACACTAAAAAAGCTAATAAATGTACCAGTTGAATGTTTATTTTTTCATGAAGATTATCAGTATGTGTATCGTAATAAATGTCAAAAAGTACTAAAATGCCTGTTTTATTTTTAACAAGTGACATTGCCTTTTTACCATAAAACTGCTCCAATAACTAAATTTATTAGCCTTGTGGCTGTAAATATAAAACTTAATTTGTTAGGCTTTACTTTCACCATCATTTATATAAAAGATAAAATATTTTCCTCAAGGGCAGGCTTAAATCATTTATTCTTGCCCCCGTCAACCACGGTAGCCTAGTGGTCAAGGTATCTGATCGTCGCTGGCATGTCATGAGTTCGAGCACAATACCACTAAAGAACCACCATGTAGAGAGGAGATGCCCGTTAAATCTATGGAGACCTCAAACGAACACTCACTGGTGTGATGTGGTGTTGTAATTAGGAGAAGAGGGTGAAGTTCAGGTGTCATCCTCGTTTCTTGACCTTGGTTCAGAATTATGAGGTCCGCCGCCAAACGCCCTCGAGTAGCTGAACAATGCTACGTTAATACTTACTCATTTGCCCTCGTATTGATACCATGGAATTTTTTTCCCTGTATAGGTAAGCGTTGAAACTCTAAAAAAAATTATTCTTAAGTTCCTATTACACGTTAAAACTCTCGTGTCTTCGTCTAAATATTGGAGTGCAGTGTATACGTGTTCATAAGAGCCGGCTCAATTGTAATTCTTAATGTGTTAGAGATTCACTGCCCTTAATTTTCACATTTTTTTTTTAATTAATAAAATGTTTATAAATCTCTATGATAATTATATAGTCTTTGAAACCTTTTGAAAAACCACTTTCAATGCAGTATTCTTAACTCACATGTGCAGAATGTAGAGATATTTTGCGTGTTTCTCACCACATTTATTTCCATTCTATCTCTTAAGAATGTTATTTCAAATAAAGAGATTGTTACTTCCTTATCGCGCATCAACATTGCCACAATTCCCAACTTAAAGACATAAAATGTGGTACTCGTGCTACTAAAATCAGTTAAAAGACATTTAATGAATTGAAACTTAACAACGAAAATTTAATAATACAAATATTAGAAAAAAATTACGTAGTATAAAACTCACCCTGTATAGAAGTAACTAAATACTTCTCAGTAATAATTGAAAAGCATAAAACTAATAAACTTAAATGACAAATAGACGCTGAAAATTACATTTTTCTTTCGGGTGAAAATGTAGGTTTTGGTTGCACGAAAGTTTATGGATCTGGGAAGATCTTATCACTTCAATTCCAACGTGCGGAGGGACTAACGCATGTTAAACCTGTCGACCCACAAACTCCTCCCATTGACTTATTATGGAAATTAGGCACGGGAGCAAGCTCAGGTGTCGTTCTTGTCACTAGACCGTGGTTCCAAATTACGAGTTTTGTCAAGCATAACCCTCAAGCAGTCTTGTGTGACGTTTAATAAACTGTTACTGTTGTCTCTCTAAAAATAAAAAGTTTCTAAATAATCATATTTTTGGAAACTTCCATACGTAGTACAGTTGAAAACTGTATGAAACACGCGAGTTTATTCACCAGTATTATCAGAAATAATTGCTAAACAAATATAATGAAAATATTTAACTAACTAATAAGTATTTATACTCATTAAGTTCGTGATATCTCAGTGGCTATTTCTGGTACTGAGTATGCTTTACAGTAATACTCATTATAAGGTTTTCGTCCATTCCATCGCCCGTCCTGTACAATGTCGTATAATGCTGACTTTTGTGCCGTAGGGCTTGGGTTCGTATCTCGAAGAGGGCATTCATGTTTGTAAATGCACAATCCCTTTCTTGTGGGGGGCAGAGAGGAAGAGATATGGGGACCGTGACCACCCCTGAGACTTTTGTTCCACAGAATTGGGGAGGAATTGAGCCAAACCGTACTGCCACCCAAATGTTGCTCAAAGCTGCGACTGACGACAGTTGTAAAACTGGCTACTTGTCGCGATAAATTTCACGGCAATTCATCTGAAACCGTCGTTTAAAAGGCAATGAAGGTATAAATTTTTTGTGTAATCTTCAGCAGTATAGAAAGTTTACAATGTTTTATAAACTCGATTTCTATTATCTGTCCGGGTGGAATTTTGTAATTAATTTTTAACTAACTTCCCACTGAGCTAGAGACTTGAAATTCGGAACATACCTCAGACCCTGATGACAATGCATGAAAATGTAAGAAAAAAAAGAATTCCTAGTCTCGAACCCGGCCCTCAAAAATGCTTGTATATCTGCCCGGGTGGAATTCTGTAATTGATTTAAAACTACCTTCCCGTTTAGCAAGAAACTTGACATTTGGACAATAGCTCAGAAGTGGATGACAATACATGAAAACGCGGAAAAAAGTGTTCTAGTTTCAAACTCGACTTTAGACAAAATTTGATGAACACTTAAGGCATTATTTCCATGAACATATACTTTTTAAGATAAAATATTTAATTTCTATTGTTGCATTCAAATAAAATCAAATTTTAAGTCTTCACCAAAGGGAAACACTTTAAATATTAGTATTTTTGGCTATAGTTATATATGCAAAGCGATGAAACAATTTTGCTTTATGGATTCACCACTATTAATAGTAACACTTATTAAATAAATAAATATAGCGCGGTATGTGCTGAAGTGAAGAGTTGAAATAACTAAATGAAATCGTGATATCTTAGTGCTTTTTTTTTGGTGCTGAGTATAAAATAAAGCGAAGCACTTTTTTAAACTTTTATAACGTTCTATACATTTAAAAGCTTAGGTAACCATTGGGATTTTAAAGTTTCCTTAGTCTGTCTCACAATTGTTAAATTACAGGGTGGGGCACGGAAACTTCCTTCTTTCAACATGCTCCATTGATGTTCGTGGGTAAGAAAGGGAGCGGAGTGGTTCGATGGAAGGGATATCTGTATTCCCTCCCTTCTAAGTCTCAAATTCGTTGTAGTCAAGGTAACAGCGAGCTTTTAGCGTGAAAGCATATTCCTCTAACCGCCAATCGTGGATTGCAGTGCAACGTGCCTTTCGTCTGCACTTCGATTCACCTTCACGAGGTTATGTTACTGAACGGAAATGTGTTTTAATATGGAATGATGTGTTTAGAAAAACGGAGAATGTCTCCCAAGAAAGGAAAGGACTGCCGAAGACCGTTAGAACACCTGAAAATGTGGAACCATTTCGTGTGTCATTTCAGGCTGGTGTGTGACAATTATGCAACAATTTTTCTTACCCGCACTCCAAGAAAGGGATCTTGACAACTTGTGGTTACAAGATGGGTTACCCACCTGTAGGGTTTCCATGCGTATTTTAAGAGTAGAAATTCGCGATTGATAAATTTCGTTACGAAGAGATCTAAACTGGCCTGCTAGTTCACCTGATTTTTCCGCTCCTGATTACTTCCTTCAGGCTAATATCAAGTCCCTGGTTTACAAAGATCACTCCAAGATGAACAAACGAAAACATCGTGAATTTATCAGTCTCGGCTTAATTTTGATTTAAATTAAGTATCCACAGTATGAGAAGTATACCACTTCAAAAATCACATCATTGAAATCAAATGGGGAAAATTTGATAATTGCTCTAAACTTTGAATTTCTTATGAATCTTTTCTAAATAATATGATTCATTTTTAGCGCAAATTTGTAAAATAAAACCGCTTCCCAATTTAGAAACTCGGTTCCTTTTTTTTATGCAAATATGGAAAGTCTCATATCTTGAAAAAAATGCATGTATAACTAAAATTTTTTGAAAAAGAAAAAAACGAATTAAAGAATATAAATGCAAGCCTTTTGAAATGATGAAATGAATCACCTCTATTATATGAAAAGTACAAAGAGCAAACCACACACGCATTAGGTTTTATTTGCTTATAGAGTTTATGATTAAATCTTTGCGTGAACTATAATTGACTATAATGAATTACTGGAAAAAGAAATGAGGTAGTTATATATACGAAGGTATTCCATATATACTGTATTTTTACAGTTATATGGAATAGTTATATATGCAACAGCTATATATACTGTTTTTTTTTTACAGTTGCGCTAAGATGTATTCCAATTTAAACATGATACAGAAAAAAAAGCTTTAATCACTTACTTCAAATTACGTACAGTAAAGAAAATATTATTTTGTGTTATACTTTTTATAATATTCGTTTTTGTTTTTATTATACAAGGAAAAAGCTAGAAAAAATTATAAGGCCATCTTCAGTTTTATTATGTTCACATTTTATTCATTTCTAAAGATTTTTTTCTTCTTAAACTGTGAACTACTTTCGCAAATATAATACACATATTCTACTAGAAAACCGTAATTTCTGAAAATGAGAATTTGCAAAAAAAATTAATATTGAATTAACAACAGGGTGAATCGTGTTTATATGCAGGATCGAAACCTAAGTATGCGAAAAAGATGTACCATGTTATTGAGATCAGAAGAAAAATAAATTAAAAATAATAATTGCAGAAATTAATATTGCAACAAAGGGGTTCAATTTTCAACAAATAGATGGAAAAATTGCCTTATTTTGGAAAAATGATTTTGGACTCAAATTAATTATTTTTCCGCATTGAAAATAATCGAGATAAATGACTACCGGTAAGACTCTATGCAGTAAATTAGAATTATTTTTGCAACATTTTATAACTTCAACTCTTTTCTAGCACATCCGATTTAAACCTTTTTCCGTTTTCCGCCTAATCGGGCACTGAAAATTCAACCAATTTTTTTAAAAAAATTAAACACTAAAAAAGCTAATAAATGTACCAGTTGAATGTTTATTTTTTCATGAAGATTCTCACTATGTGTATCGCAATGAATGTGAAAAAGTACTAAAAGGCCTGTTTCATTTTTAACAAGTGCTACATTGCCTTTTTCCCATAAAACTGCCCCAATACCTGAAATTGTTAAGCGTTACTTTTACCATCATCTATGTAAAAGATAACATCTTTTTCTCAAGGGCAGGCCTAATTCATTTATTCTTCATCCAGTAGGCCGCGGTAGCCTAGTGGTCAAGATACCGGATCGTCGCTGGCATGTCATGAGTTCGAGCACTGTACCACTAAAGAACTACCGTACAGACGAGCGATTTACGTTAAATCTGTCGAGACCTCAAACAAACTCCCATTGGTGTGATGTGGTGTGGTAGGTAGGAGAAAGGGGTGCAGTTCAGGTGTCGTCCTCGTTACTTGACCATGGTTCAAAATAATGAGGTATGTCGCTAAAAGTCCTTGTGTAGCTAAACAATGCGACGTTAACACTTACTCTTTTGCCCCAGTACTGAAACCATACAAAAAAAAAAATTTTCTGTATATGTAAAGCGTTTAAAATCTGAAAAAATTATTCTGAAGTTCTTATTATACGTTAAAACTGTCGTATCTTCATCTTAATATTGGAGTGCAGTGAATATGTTAAGATAAGAGCCGGCTCGATTGTAATTCTGGATGTGTTGGCGATTCACCGCTTTTAACTTTCACATTTTATTTACTTTTCAAATTAATAAAATGTTTATAAACCTTTGTGATAATTATATAGTCTTTGAATCCTTTTGAAAAACCAGTTCCAATGCAATATTCTTAACAAATCACATGTGCAGCATATAGAAATATTTCGCATGTTTCCCACCAGCGACACTTATTTCCATTCTATCTTTTAAAAATGTTCCTTCAAATAAAAAGATTGCTACTTCCTTCTCGAGCATCAACGTAGCTCACAATTTCCACATATAGTCATAAAATGTGGTGCACGTGCTACTTATATCAGTTAAAAGTCATTTAATAAATTGAAACTTAACAACGGAAACTTAATAATACAAATATTAGAAGAAAATTACGTAGTACAAAACTCACCCCGTATATAAGTAACAAAATACTCTCAGTAATAATGAAAAAGCATAAAAATAATAAATTTAATTGACAATTAGGCGCTGAAAAATACATTTTTCTTTTGGGTAAAAATGCAGGTTTTGATTGCACGAAAGTTTTGGGAACGGAGGCGACCTCATTACTTCAGTTCCACCGTGTGGAGGGATTAACGCATGTTAAATCTGTCGAGCCACAAAGTCCTCCCGTTGATTTAATGGGAAAATCAGGCAGTGAGCAAGCTCAGGTGTCGTCCTTGTCTCTAGACCGTGGTTCAAAGTTAGGAGTTTTGTTAAACATAACCCTCAAATTGTCTTGTATGACGTTGAATAGTCTCTTAATACTGTCACTCTGAATATGAAACTTTTCTAAAAATTCATAAATTTGGAACTATTTGAAATTTTGGAACTCGTGTTTTTTACAGATGAAAACTGTAAAAAACACATGAGTATATACTCATCACTATTTCAGGAATACTTACTAAACAAATACACTGGAAATAGGTCTTAACTACCTATCGTGTAGGCGAATTTCTGGTACTGAGTATGTATACACAGTGAAACTCATTATAAAGTTTTCTTCCAATCCATCCCCCGTCCGGTATAATGGCGTATAACGTTGACTGCTATGCCGTAGGGCTTGGGTTCGTATCTCGAAGAGGGCATGCATGTTTATAAATGCGAAATCCCTTTCTAGTGTGAGGGCAGAGAGGAAGAGGTATGGGGACTTTGACACCCCAAGACTTTTGTTCCTCAGATTTGGGGAGGAATTGAGACAAACCGTACTGTCACCTGTATGTTGCTCAAAGCTGCGACTAACTACAGTTGTAAAACTGGCTCCTTGTCACGATGAATTTCATGGAAATCCACCTGAAACCGTCGTTTAAAAGACACTGAAGGTGTAGATTTTTTTACGTAGTCTTCAGTAGAATTGAACTTTTAGTATGTTTTATTAAATCGCTTTCTTGTCTGTCCGGATGGAATTTTGTAATTAATTTTAACTACTCAATGAGCTAGAGACTTGAAATTTGAACCATAGCTTATAATTAGATGACAATGCTTTGAAATGTGATAAAAAGTTCTAGTCTCGAGCCCGGGCTCCCGAAGAGTTGGGGCCCCATTTCCACAAAGGACCCCATAACTCCGGAGCTTACACGGGTTCCAAAGAACAAAGACTATCTGTTGATAGCATGGGCTAGGTGCATCTACATATACGTTTTCGCGGTTCTGGAGTCAAATAGAGGCCCCCAGATTACCATGTATTTTTTTAAACTCCTTTTCTTGTATGTCTGTCCGGGTGAGAATTTTATAACTGACACTAAACTAACTTCCCAATGAGCTAGCGACTTGAAATTCGGACCATAGCTCAGAAGCTGATGACAATGCATGAAAATGTAAAAAAAAAATCGAATTTCTAGTCTCGAACCGGTCCTCGAAAAGGCTTGCATGTCGGGCCGGGTGGAATTTTGTAACTGATTTAAAACTAACTTCCCGATTAGCAAGACACTTGAAATTTGGAAAATAGTTCAGAAGTGGATGACAATATATGAAAAAGTAAAAAAAAATATTTCTAGTTTCAAACTTGACTATAGACAAATTTGCTGAACACTTAATGCATCATTTCTATGAACGCATACTTTTTAAGATAAAATATTTAATTTCTATTGTGCATTGAGATAAAATCAAATTTTTAGTCTTCATGAAAAGGAAGAATTTTAAATATTAATACTTTTGGCAAGAGTTATTTCTAAAACGATGGAAAACTTTAGCGTCAAGGATTCACCACTATTAATAGTAACACTTACTAAATAAAAAAAATATAGCACGGTATGTGCTGAATGGAATGTTTAAAACAATAAGTGAAGTCCTGATACCTCGGTGCCTTTTTTGGTACTGAGTATAAAATAAAGAGATACACTTTTTTTAAACTTTTATCCCGTTCTATACATTTAAGAGCTTAAGTAACCAATGGGGTTTCCTTAGTTTGTCTCACAATTGTTAGAATACTTTGTGGGCACAGAAACTTCATGTTTCACTAATGTTCGAAGGGGAGTGGTTCGGTGAAGGCATATTTTTGTTCCTTTCCTTCTCAGTCTCAAATACGTTGTAGTCGAGGTAACAGCACGCTGTTTGCGTGGAAAGCGTATTTCTCTAACGTTTAATCGTGGATTGCAGCGCAACGTGCCTTTAGTCGTCACTTCGATACTCTTTCAAGAGGTCATGTTCCTGGTCGGAAATTAGTTCTATATGAAATGTCTTCATTGCAACGGTGAATGCCACCCAGGAAAGGAAAGGTCCTTCGAAGACCGTTAGAAGAACTGAAAATGTAGAACGAGTACGTGTGTCAATCCAGACCGTCATGTGACAATGATCCAACAATTCTTATCTGCTCTCAAAGAAAGGGATCTTGACAACGTGCGGTTACTGAATTGGGCTCCAGTTCACATCTCTAGGATTTCCATGAAAGTTTAAAAAACAGACATTCCCGAATGACTGATTTCCTTACGAAGGGAAGTAAACTGGTCAGCGTGTTCACCTGATTTTCCCCCTCCAGATTACTTCCTGTGGGCTAATCTTAAGTACCTGGTTTACAAAGATCGCTTCAAGACCCTGGAAGACCTAAGGTACCACATCCGAGCTGAAATTGAGAACAGTCACCGTCGATATGCTTGGAAATGTGACTCAAACTTTTCTAAATCGACTGAATCGGTGTATTGATAATGGAGGGCGGCATTCTGCAGACATTGTGTTTAAAACTGTGAAAATTTCCATTTCCAATACTGCGTGGTAGGCACAAAATAAAAATAAAGTCATATGAAGCTCGTAGTGTTCTTTATTGCATTTTTAAAACGGAAGTTCCCACGACACACCCTGTATTTAAGCGTAAGAGTTGAGTAATTTATGGTAAGTGAACTCTTGTGATCCAGTTAGTGCAACCAAGATTGGCCGCATAAAACTGTATTAGGGTTAGTACCCAAATAGGGAAAACGGGGAATTAGTTATTGCGCGTTACCTAACAGGTAAATAGCAAGGTGAGGTCGTTAAAAAACACTCTATCTCATGTTGGTCTAAATAATATATGTTAACTAATTGAGTTATATACAATATTTAAGGAAAGTCAATAGAGTAAAAATCATGAAATGATTGAGTTTTTGATATTTCTGAAATCTGTATTTCATTACCTTTCTAGGGATATAACATATATGCCATATTTTCAATTAGAAGTATGACAAAACTACTTTTAAAAATCATCAAACGGCGGGCCACGTCCCCTTTTGACAGATATTTGCCTTTTAAATATCCTGAAGCAATTGTAAAGCCTTTTTTTGTTTATTCAAACTCAATAAACTTTAAATAACAGTTGACTGTTCGATTAACTGTATTAGTTGGTGGAGGGTTTTCTATTTACAACATGTCTCCAGTATTTTAAATTATTATTTCTTAGTATGAAGAAACTCTTCACTTTCACAAGGTATGTTTTTTTTAAACTACTATGTTCATAATTTATATTTTTAAAATAATGTTTAAAAATTAAATCTTTTCTAAATTTACTGTATGTGAAAAAAAACTGCAAATTTACATTATATATTCCTTATGCATTCTTGTGCATACTGAAGTGATATTTTGAAAATATTACAAAAAAAAAACATTTAGCTAAGAGCACATGTGTCAAAAAACAAACAACTTTGAATAAATTCAGTGATGATAAATAAAAATTTGTTTTAAAAAAAACTAAATTTTTAAAAAAAATATCACTTTAGTATAAATATAAATGTTTCTTTACTGTACAGACACGTTTTTAAACTTAAATATTCAAAATTAGTTATTGTGTGTTAGCTAGCAAGGTAAGTTTGAATAAGAGGATACTTTTTATCATTCCCTAGTTAGTTAAAATGCTAATATTCCCTTTAACAATAGCTCTCACGTCTAATTTAATAAAACATTTATTCCCCATCCAACCTTCCCTTTTCCCATTTATGAATATCGTCTAGGTTTCTAATATACATTGTTAAAACATATTCTCTAAACATCACTTGAAAGAGCGGCTTTCAGGTAGTTCCGAGCATTCTGGACTTTCTTTTGTCTCGTAATTTTTTTCTATACGAATTCATATGAAAAAAACTTAAGTTCATGACCATGGATCAAATAAGGATTAAAATTTTAAATAAATGCAATATAAATTCTGTTACGCAAAAGAAAATAATGAATTATATACTGTACAAGTATTAATTACTGTTCAAGTAATTGACTATAAAGCAAAAGGATATACTTTGAATTATTGTTTAATTTATTTCGTGATGATTCATTCCATACAAAAAAAAATGCAATTTGAATGTACCTTTTACCATTTTATATTTGTGCACATCCATATTCACGAATACTTACGTACAGATATTTTTACTAATTGTTAGTGTTCTGCATTATTTATAAATATAGCGATTCCTTTTTCGCAGATGTAATTAACATCTTTAAAAAGTAGTTTCATACAAAACGAGAAATCTAACGATTATTTAACGAAAAAACGATTATTTAAATTTATAAAAAGGGAGGTGCTTTGACCAAGATAATCCATTTCTCTTTAATGGTTTCATGTTTTACCAGCGTCCTACGCTTCACTTGGACCGCGAATGACGCATTATCTAATTTTGAAACAAGATTTAACTTTAAGGTTTTTCAAACATGGCAAAAGCTAAACAGTAAACAGTATGGTATTGATATTTTACAGAAAAACTGTAATGTTTTCATGTATATAATATGACAGCATTATCCGATGAATTTAAAAGTATATTTTACAATTTAAGGAAAATCAAGAGCATGTTTTTACTCACAGAATATTCCTGGCATTTAAAACCAGCAATAATTTCAGAACTTGTTGCTGTATTGACATGTTATTACGCAAAGCTAAGTTGATTCATTTATTGATAGAAAAAAGAATGCACATCTGAAAGATATTTAAAGAGACAATAAATGAACAGAAATATATATATAAATATCTTCTTTCAAAGAATCCTTATTACTGCAATAAATATAAGGAGTTATGATAATTTATTAGAAGAATACATTTGGAGAACTTTGTAAGAATTACATAAAAATTTCAAAGTAGTTTTGGTTTTGGTTTTCATGCAGATTTTTAATTTCATGAAGCTTTTTATTAAAAAAGAATTGTAAGCAAAATTTAGGTTTTTTTTGTTTTTTAATTGCTAATAGAATCACAAATTGGATGTAGAAAAACTTTGAAATAATAACTATGGAATAGGCATAATTAATGGTGAAATTGTTATTGTTACATGATACTATTAAAGCTTGATAAATTATATCAGTGTAAATGTGTATCTTTTTATTATGTCAAATTATTTTGTTTTATTTCATTCCAGTAAATTAATTTTACTAAACCTTTTATTTTCCATATGCTCGCGCCCCCCCCCTGGAGGGGGCGCGCCCCACAGTTTGAGAAATGCTGCTGTACGAACGTAAATTGTATAGTTTTGGAAAATACCGCCTATTTTCATTTAAATTTTGATTGATCCATAAATCTAAGGCCAGATAAGTTACTCATGAAGCAAAATAACCTCTAAAAAACTGGTAAGTAGCAAAGTGTTACATCCGTTTTTATTATCGTGACATATGTGTCCCTCTAGTCTCGAACACATTGTCTAACAGTCCTATGTGATCATGATGCTAAGTAATTGCTACGAAGCTAAATACGCAAAACTAAATCGCACCATGAAAGATGGGAAAAAATAAGAATTAGAATGCCCTGTGGCAATTGAATTCTTCAACAAAATCATGGGAGGAGTAGATCTTGCAGACAAAATGGCAAATGTCTATGGATAAGATCGAAAATCTTGCAAGTGGTGGAAAAAAGTATTTTTTGCTTTTTTATGATCAAAAGTATTTTTTATGGTCAACTAAAGGATTGCGTATTGCGAACTCAAACATCGAAAAACCTCACTTCTTGATTTCATTGTACCTCTTCCAGAAGCCTTAATGGCGTCCGGAAAGCTCAACGGACAGAGGATTTGGAAGCCCATCCAAAACATCACGAAGCTTACTCAATGTTGGTGTGACCATCTGCCAGTAACAACAAAAACTCGACGGCAGCGGCGGTGCGTAAATGTGCACAACAAAAGAAGAAATCACGCTTTTAAATAATGGGCACGATGTGTAATGACCCATTGTACATTGATTGTTTCAATCCATACCATTCATAATGAAATTTTTATGACTAGAAAATAAATGTTTTTTTTTTAAATTACTCATTGAAGTCTACTAGGATACATATGTCCCAGTGGTCAGGACTGATGGGACATGTCCCGGTTCTAAATTAAAGTTTAAAATTTCGATAAAAATATCACATCTTAGATTTAACATTCCTGTGTCCTACTCATAGTTTATGCTACCAAAATTGTTCTGTTGTAAGAAAAATAAGCTCATCGCGAAAGGGTTAAACGGGAACTATTTTTATATTGGGGTGAAATAAAACAAATAAACAAAAATACAAAACAAAAATTTTAAGTTATCACTTAAAATAATGAATAAAAAGTTTATATACATAAAACGATAAAATAAGAACCCAAGACTGTATTAACCAATGCGTTAAAGAAGAAAGAAATAATTGCTCTAATTAACAAATGTTCGACAAAAAGAAAAGCGAGATATAAATTTATATATAATACTCGGCCACAAATATAGCAACCGAGATTTTATGAAAGGAGTTATTCTCAGATAGGCCAGAATTCTATACACCGCCTTCGTTCAAAGGCATATATGTAGAAGATATTTCTGAAAATAGTGGTGAATCATTGTACAGATGTGTTAAAAGAATTCTTTTATCTTTCTTTGAAAACGTGTTTTTGCAATTTTTTTAAGCCAAACCACAAACAACAGTTCTGAAAAAATTAGCGGAGAAGTGTGATTTTGTTGATGGCAAAACATAGCTTCATAACCTTCAAGCAAACGTTTTGATTTAGATTTTCCGCTTAGTGCGCTGCTTCTTAAATTTTCAATACGGGAGACCCAATTTTCTATCATAATTTTATCACGCCCCGACCTTATACAATAAAAATGTATTGAATGCAGAAATAATGCAATTTGACGCTAAAGCTTTAATACGGTCTTAATTATAAACCATAGAAATTAAAAAGATAAGTACACTCACTTCCAAAGGTTAAGCACGAAGATATAAAATGAAAAAAATCAACAAATACTGCTTTTATTGACTCAGTATTTGGCAGTAAAGTAGCATATATATTTATACATCAAACAAAATCAATAATTATGTACAGAAATGTAAGCAATATTAAATTTTTGTAAGTTATCAGAAAATGTCATACTGGAGACTTAACAGAATTATGTATAAAGTGAAAATAAAGAGCATAAAATGAAAAGAAGGACATTAATAGGGTATGTGATCCCCCCTCATCTGTATGCAAAGTTTACACCTTCTGACCATGCTTTCAATTAGGTGGTCAACCACCGCAGAATTAAGCAATCGCCATTATTCTTGTAGAGCAGTTTCCAGCTCAATAAGAGTCGCTGGAGTTAGGAAACGCGAGAAGATACAGCACAGCCGAAAGCATCCCAAAGATTTTCAATGGTATTAAGTTCGGGTGAATATGCTGGCCCCGCCATACGCGCAATCCCTTCACTCTCCAGGTAGTCATCGACAATGTCTGCTCTATGAGGACGTGCGTTACCGTCCATTAAAACAAAAGTAGTGCCAACTGCTGTAGCAACGTAAATCTCAGAATGGGTTCTAGGACTTATCTCGATAGCGGACAGTCGTCACAGAGCCCCGTTTAAAGATGTGCAGGTCGGTGCGGTATCCTAATGAAATCCCTGCGCACAACATAAGGCTTCCGCCTCGGAATGCATGATGTTCGGCGATGTTTTGGGCTGATTGAGTGTTTCTTGTTAACGCCATATCCTTATACGCTTGTCATCTGTCTCCAGAGCAAATCTTGACTCATCAGTAAGCATGACTTTGCCCCAGTCAAACACAGCCCAATTGCCATATTCCCGGCACCACTTTAATCGTACCCCTCTCCATTGGACGGATAGAGGAACACAAACTCGAGGTACCGGGGCATACAGTCCATGCATATGTAATCTTCGGCGTACAGTAGCTGCATATATAGCCTTACTAATAGACGTTGTATAACCATACATATAACACGTGTGGATGTTGCTCTGCGATTCCGCTTGCCTACAAAAGCAATATATCGGTCTTCCGCGGAGGTTGTAACCCTTGGGCGACCACCTACGGGCCTTCGGACAACTGTCTGTGTGGTTTGGACGTGTTTCCATAAACGTGAAGTTACACAATGATGAACGGCGAAGAAAAGAGCAACATTTGTGATCGCATGCCCTGCTTCAATGCGCCCCACCAGCACGCCAGCACTCAGAATCTTCCATTCGTTTTCTGGAAGTCATAGAAACACGTATGTCTTGAAAACAAATTGTACGAAAGTTTTAAACATCTTCTATCAGCACTTACAATCAACTTCTGTAACACTTCATAAAGCTGACTTCTTATAAGACTGCCCTTTATGCATATCTCTTGACATGAAAGCACGATTGGCTGTTATCTAACATATTTGCATACTTCCATTTACCTCTGCAGCGAATTGCAATCTCTTCAATTCTGATTGGCTTCGGGAAATTAGCATTTTCCTCTCCGTGCTTAGCTTTTGATTGTGAGTGCGTATTGATACCCATTCACCAGTATTTAAGTGTAAGTATACTTTTAATTTTCCATATTACTTTAAATGTTTTTCAGTTTTTGGTTTCCTCTACTGGACAAGTCCCGCCTCTTTCTACTTATATCAATTTCTAAGACCCTTCGGGCAGCCAAAGAGAGTCTTTGTCAACACTTACCATGCACAAATGAGAGGGCAACCTTTCAGCTTTCCTTCTACATGATCTTTTATCTTCATGCACGAACTTTTATGAAACGATTGGCTCGACCAATCAGGAAGAACATTAACAAGCATGAAAATGAAAACTTCGCACTGCATCAAATTCTCCGCCAGATATAGGATTGAGGGCCACAAACAGCCCATATGCCCAAACAAAAGGCAGTAACGTTCTATATTATTCATAAATGCCGCATATGTTCCTTTATGCGAACAAAACTAACATGTCTTAAAAGCAATTTCATGAAAAAATTTATTATTTCATTGTATAATCATAAGAATAAAGCACATTACAAAAAATAAAGCATTGGCCAGATTGCATTGATTTTCGTCCTATCTTAAAAAGTGAGAAATAATTTTGAAAACTTAATCCCCCCCCCCTTTTATCAATTTTTAGTGCGTTTATCACGTAGTGGAACGAAAGCGCTATTAAGAGGCAAATTTCGTCTTCGTTCCATATTTTGTCGTACCTTTTTCTCAGCCAATAAGCAACCAATTGACCTCTGGTTTTCGGCATTTGGTCGCATTTGCGCCTTAGATGAGCCGAATCATATTTAAATTTTCCCTTAGTTTTCCCGAATTTTCCTACAAATTTTCCTGAATTTCGCTAGATAATAGCAAAATTTTCTCAAATTTTACCTAGTAAATTTATTGTTTGCAAAAAGTTTTTTTAAAAAAAATCTACCTGTATTTTAGAGGAAAAATCTTAAAAGAATAAATACATAGAAGCGAGTTTTATGCCTAGACAAGGAGTTAAGTCACCTTGTCCGGGCTCTTTTGTAGCTTCTGTAAAATTATTTTTTGTTCGTTTTCTTTTTTATGGTGTTGATACAGATTTGTGTCATTATTTCTTTTCAGCTCAATAGTAGTACCTTTAGAGGAGTGGTACAGTACTACTTTCTGTTAGTAAAAAGTTCATTAGTTGCATTATTGTAAAACACAACATGTGAAAAACGCGCTAAAATTACTTTGCCATGCCAATGATTGATATCTTGTTCATAAGTGTACACCATATCAAAATCTATAATGTATTCTTAGAAGTTGCAGCCCTATTATCAAAAATACAAGCTAAATAAATAAAGTAGAATCAGCGTAGTTAATTATTGTAAATATAAATTCTTTCTTAGATTTGAGTTCTCTGACCAAAATGAATGGACACAGGAATAAAACAATCTTGAATTTCCAATTTAAATGCCATCGTTTTCATATTTTTTTCTGATTTATTATTTTTTTAAAATATAGTCAAGTGGTAGTACAACTCTTACAAGTGTTTCAATTCGTTAACGTTAAAAAACTTCATTTTATTACAAAACCATTTTTGATGTTTTAATGGCGTAGCAGTCGTTGCGAGCGTAAATTCTGCTTTCTCAGCCTTCTGTGAAGGGTCATATTGAATACGTTTGTGCAGGTCACACGGGTGATAGTTGACAATTATGATTCCGGTGCTGTGATAGCTGCTCGTACAATGCTCTGTTGAAGCCCTCGGCCAACCCCTGGATGATCTGACGCTGACCATCATCTAAATCACAACATCGCTTCGACACAGACGTTGAACAACTTTTCTATTCGTCCAACCAGAATTTTTCAATCCGATCAAGCAACATCTTTCAAAATTAAATCATCTACTCATGTTATGCACACTTATCCTTCGGCGAGCCATTGTTAGAACCGACGTAAGATATTGTAATCCTAAGGCCACAGCAATTTGACCATTAAATTGAGAATCTCTTCTTTTATACACCTGTTAAATGAGCAGCTCTTTCGTACTGGAGTTACCGCTATTCATTAGGCATCAATATTTAATAATTTTCATGTTCGGTCCAAATGACTTTGAATGTAAAATTTCATTAGAGTTGGTTAACTCTTTCGAGGTGCATCGATTTGTTTTGTTATAAAGTCTAGTACCAATCTGCAAATCCAAAATTAAGAAGCCATGGTAGCCTTTTCGTTATGGAGAACTCATGGCTGACTTTGATTCCTAGCGTCACGCAAGACACACTGTGTATAGAGGATGACGATCTAGTTAAATCTTTCGAGGATCATATTTCTCCTGATGGCACGCTTCGGAAGTTCGGAAAACGGAGTGCTAACACTGCGATAGACCTCGTCACGTGATAATGGTTCGAAATTACGAGGTCCATCAACAATAGCCATTGTGTTTCTTCATAATGAAACATTAATAAGCACTCACACTCAGTTGAAATTAGATATACAAATTTGGTTCATAAATTCCTTAAATTCGATATTAAATTTGATGGAAGTTTATGTACAAAATATTCTCTGACATATCTGCTTCAGGTAAATAAATAAATACAATTTTACAACTGCATAGGGAAAATCCTTTTATTAATTGTTGGTATAAATTCTTAAAGAAAAATGAATAATATAAGGAGAGAGAAAAGAGATGAATATAAAAAAAAATTTTTAGATGTTGGAATTTTTAAATATTTGGATCGTCTTTCAAGTGTAGGAACAATCCACGGGAAAAGCAGAATTGTTTCTTTTGAGTAAATCGTAATCCTGGAGTTAATTATTAACAACATATTTAAGGTATCCCACTCGGTTCTTAAGCAGTTTTCTAAAATATGATTTAATTAATTATTTAATTGTGTTTTTTAGTAAGCATGTTGCAAAACTATCAAAATACAGCAAAAAGAGTTTTTTGAAAAATTATTTTTCGAAATATTGAGAAATCTATACTAAAATATTTCAAAAATATTTAATATTTTGCTAACTTTAAGAAATATATCACGAAAACAGATAAAATTTTTCCAGGTATACAATTCTGCTAACTATGCCGTATACTAAATAACTCACATTTTGCAGTAAAATGATAAAGGGAAGGTGTTCAACATGTAAAATCCCAGAATTTTTAAGAACTTTTTTCCATATAAATTTATATTAAAAATAACTTAATTGAAAAATTCCCCTTAGCCTTTTGCACAAAGTATTTATTATAATACAAAAAACAAACTCAAAAAGTTTCGTAAGAGTATTTCTATTACTTTAAGATATATCATTGTTACCATGAACCACATTATGTTCAAAAATAACATTCTTCAGAAAATGCAAAATAAAGTTTATATTTGAAAAAAAGTCTTTTAAAGATTTAGGAAGATATTAAATCTGTCCAAGTTTGTACGTGGTATCTTCCTCTGAGAAACCCATGCTTCAAAATTTTACATTTTTGATAGGCCTTTTTTTTAAAATCTGGTTTAGAATGCCTTGTTGAATCAACAATTCTGGTATTGTCGAGGTAACAAAAATATCCCTTCATTGCAGCTCCTAGTTCCATGCCTAACTTTTGAAATAAAGGTAATAGACCAGAAACCATGAATTAGAAATCATTATTGCAATATAAATACCTAAGCTCAGTGTTTGTAGCTACAAAGGTCTCTTCGTTGATTATACTCCACACGACATTGTTAAAACTAGCATTGCAATTCTAAGTTTTCTCGTGAAGACATTTTCTTAGCAGACATTGATCACAAAGATCCACATAAGCTTTTTTTAGTAGAATTAATAACTGGTTTGAGAGATCCATTGATTTTTCTTTCACCGTATCTCCAACAAATTCTGCTGTTTGGAAATCTCTTCTTTTTTCATCCTCACTGTTTTTGGATTTGATTTGATAGTTTTAATTTATTAAGAATAACTATAACTGTATATAATAAAGAGATCTAAAGAGCACTAACTTTCAGCGCAACTGATATAAAGGTAACTCTTTTAAATTAAAACAAACATTGCAATCAGTTAACTGTTGCCTATTTAAAAGCGAACTATATCTATTGAAATATTTATAAAGTGAAATAAAGTTTACTAAACATGAAAATAATTCATCGATATATTTTAAATGCATAAAAGTTGTATTTTACAGGTTAAAATCAACCGAAAACTCACATACTTCCGGATTTGATGTGGGCTTACTAAACAATCACTGCTGTAACTTTTTTGTAATTGACTCAGAGTTAAAAGTAAGATACAAAATTTTAGAAACCTTATATTAAACAGGCTACAAAAAAAGACTAAACAAATTTTTTTTATGAAAATGATGATTTTAAACCTGTTGGATATCTTAACTAAAAGGAAACAATCAACACTCATAAAAATATACAAAAATGTCTATAATAGAATGAATTTTAAGTTCATACAGCACAGTAAAAATTTGTAGTTACAATACCTAACTGCTCAGCATTACAAAAATGAGCTGTACAATTCCAGGCCAAGTTGAGAAATCTGGTTGCTTCTATGTGAATCTTCCTTATGTAAGATGACAGTAATTTCTCTATTCTTGCAAAAAATTATTCAGAAACATTATTTATTTCACCAAATTTAGCAATTTAATTACTCAGTACAAGAATACCTTTTAATCTAAGAAAATAATACTTACCGATCACAACACGCACTTTTTCCGGCCTTATAACTTCTTTCAAAATGCCATAATAAAACTTTTGTGGCCCAATTATCAAACGAATACTGATATTTAATTTTTTCTTCTTCAGCAGTCAGCTAAAGAAACGCACGGGACCTTTACCAGAAAAATAAACAATCAAAAATTTCTGCTATGTACGAAAACACTAATTTCTGTTTATTTATTCAATGTGCTTTTCTTTATACAGTGGTTAATACACTCGCTTCCAAAAGTTAAGCACGAAGATGTAAAATGCAAAAAAATCAACAAGTACTGCTTTGATTAACACAAAATTTGATAGTAAAGTACCATATATATTTATACATAAAACAAAATCAATAATTATATACAGAAATGAAAACAATATTAAATTTTTGTAAGTTATCAGATAATGTCATACTGGAGATTTAAACAGAATTATGTGTAAAGTGAAAATAAACAGCATAAAATGAAAAGAAGGACATTAATAGGGTATGTGATCCCCCCTCATCTGTATGCAAAGTTTACACCTTCTGACCATGCTTTCAATTAGGTAGGTCAACCACCGCAGAATTAAGCAATCGCCATTCTTTTTGTAGAGCAGTTTCCAGCTCAATAAGAGTGGTTGGAGGTGGGAAACGTGAAGATACAACACGGGCGAGAGCATCCCAAAGATTTTCAATGGGATTAAGGTGTCTCAGGTCCCTTAACATATATCTGTACACTCGAAAAAAATATCCTTCTTGAAACCAATGTAACTTAGCAATAAAGCAAAACAATCATTTGAAATTTTTATCACATGATAATCACATATATTTACATTCGTTCTCAAATTTCCGGAGAATTTGAGAAAAAGTTTTAAAATTTATAAGGAAATAAAAATTGGACAATTTTTCAAAAATTTGAAAATTAGTATTTTACAGCGCGCAAGATTCTGAAGTACAAAATTGATCAAAATTTACAAAATTAACTTTACTTGGTATAAAAATGTTTACTTTCAAAGTTATACAAACTTTTAAAAAATTTAGAGAAAAAAATATATTTTTTAAATACAATTACAACGAAAATTTTAAAATTTTAAGAAAAAAATAAATTAAAATTCAAATAAAAAAATTATTAAATTTTTTTTTGAAAATTGAAGTATAAGTTATGAAGAGCCATATTTTGAACACGTGTATGAAATTTCAAATCGATCTCATAAATAGTTTCTGAGAATTTCTGCGCGCAAGCTAAAATTTGTTGTTTTGAGAAAGATGAAGTTAAAGATACGATAGAGATAGGGATTTTGTTTTAGTTTCTCTAGTTATTTCTCAATAACTTCGGAACTTTTTACAGTATCAACAATTTTTGGTATCAAAATGCTCAGAAATGTTAAGGCTTTCACATATACTTTTTTCAAAAAATTGAAAAATGTGCAATTTAAGAGTCCTTAGACCCTTAAGGTCGGGTGAATATGCTGGCCACGCCATACGCGCAATCCCTTCACTCTCCAGGTAGTCATCGATGATGTCAGCTCTGTGGGGGACGCGCGTTATCGTCCATTAAAACAAAAGTAGGGCCAACTGCTGCAGGGAACAATCTCACAATAGCTACTAGGACTTCATCGCGATACCGGACAGCCGTCACAGAACCCCATTTTAAGGTGTGCAGGTCCTTGCGATATCCTAATGAAATCCCTGCCCACACCTTAATGCTCCACCTTGAAATGCGCGATGGTCCGTGATGTTTTGGGGCTGATAGCGTGCTCCGTGCTAATCTTGACTCATCAGTAAATATGACATTGCCCTGTCAGACACAGTCCAATTGCCATATTCCCGGCACCAATTTAATCGTGTCCCTCTTGATTGGACGGATAGAGGAACACAAACTCGAGGTACCCGAGTATACAGTCCATTCATATGTAATCTTCGGCGTACAGTAGCTGCAGATATAGTCTTACCGATGGATGTTGTAACCATAGATGTCACACGAGTGGAGTTCTCTCTGTGATTCCCCTTGGCTACAATAGCAATGTATCGAACTTCCGCTGGAGTCGTAACCCATGAGCGACCGCTTACGGGCCATCGGACAACTGCCTGTTGGTTTATAATTGTTTTCATAAACGTGAAATTACAAAATGATGAACGACGAGGAAAAGAGCAACATATATGATTGACTGTCCTGCTTCAATGCGCCCCACAGCACGCCAGCGCTCAGAATCTTCCATTCGTTTTCTGGATGTCATAGAAACACGTATGTCTTGAAAAAAAATCGTACGAAAGTTTTAAAAACCTTCTATCAGCACTTACAAATCAACTTCTGTAACCCTTCATAAAGCTGGCTTCTTGTAAGACCGCCCTTTTTGCATATTTCTTGACATGAAAGCACGATTGGCTGTTATCTAAGTTATTTGCATACTTCCATATACCTCTGCAGCGAATTGCAATCACTTCAATTCTGATTGGCTTCCGGAAATTAGTATTTTCCTCTCCGTGTTTAACCTTTGAATGTGAGTGTATTTGGACACTTCTAAGTGTACCAATATCCTTTACAATAATACCTTAATTTCACGTGGATGCTTTGTTGCGAAAAATGTTCTAAGACTGTCAATATTTCTAACAATAAATCCCATTAACCAATACTTAGCCTTTATTTTTTAATGGAATTTTGTTCTTGTATTAGCAATGATGTAGTGTGGAAGCTAAGAAAAGGAGTTGTTCACTAGGCGTATTCTCATCTACGCCCACGGTATCTACGTGGTCATGGTCATCAAATATTTATTGGCGCTGTCGATTCAGAGGTTTGAAACCAAGTGCCACTGAAGATCCACCGCCTAGAGAGGCCAATGAACATAAATTCGCCGAACTTTTCAATTCGTTCACGGATTCATGTGGAAGTTAGCAGTGGAAGTAAGCTCAATTGTCGGCTTGTCACTTAGTTATAGTTTAAAATTGGGATTTCCATGGATAGTATCCCTCAGGTAGCTTCAGAGAGCGACGTAAATTCAAGTCAAGTCAAGCAGTGCAGAAGTAAGAGGTTCATCGCACGTAACTCTCATGCATGCACTTTAGCGGAAATCAATTTTTGCCACACAAATATTTTCACTTTCCCATACACAGAGTATATATCAAGTTCAAGTAAAATTTCTTGCCGTTTTTTTTAGCCTCTGTAGTAGAATGGTTTTGACAATGAATTCGAGTTTGATGTTGTGAAAATTCAGCTAGGAGTTCGAGTCTCGATGACTGTAAAATCTAGTCATCTACCGTAGCTGATTCACACTGATTTTCCAAAGGCAAAATGTTGTCTGGGTGTAAAAATTTCTAGAAATTGATTAACTCAGACGACGTCTTCATCGTTTCACTGCGGTTTAAAATTAAGAGATCCGTCTCTCATGTTACCTCTATATGTAAACTTAATAAATAGTAAATCAAGTTATACAATTGCTCGTTCAATTTCTTCATCTGTCTTTAATATTTGCTTCGGAAAATTCATTCATTATTATGCATTATTATCTGTTCAACATATTTTATTTTAGTAGATATTCTTTCTTCTCAACTTTTGGTACAGAAAGAGAAATATTTTACTACTGATATATAAGTTACAATTTTATAATAAATAATAAATCTAAAAAGTAATGTAATTTTAAAAGATTCTGATGCCAAAAACATTTCACATTGGCTAAAAGTGATAAAGAAAACGTTCGAATTTTTATTATATATTCTAGGAATGTTCTCAATTATGAAGTACGCCTTACTTACTCACAATTTTATTTCAAAAGAAAAATAATACCGTTGATTTTAGTTACTTCTATCGATGGTCTTGTCTCATTCCGCAATTTATCTTCAGTAATCATTGTATCCTAAACAAGTTGTCTGGTCGTATTTAGGAAGTTTTTTAAATTTTTTGGTATATATATACTTCCTTTTAATCACCTAAACACCAAAGATATCAATAATAGCATCAAGATGAGTTTACAATGACGTAAGTATGAAAAGAGAGGAAATGTTACATAATAAAAAAACCGGAAATTGAGTAGGGGCCGATCCGATATAAAAATTTGGTACGGTTGAAATATATATATGTATATTTACGACGCGTCGTTGGTGTAAGCAGAATGACATTATGTGTTTGCTTATAAATATTCAACAGTCTTAAGGAAATGTGTTTGACAGCACGGAGGAGAACATTATGTGGAAAAAGGGCAACGCTGTCACCAATTCCGTTGTTAGCTGTGATTCGAAAAGGATTCGGAGCGACGAATTCTTTTTGAGACATGATACTGACTGTTATAGTAATTATAGCTTCATGTATGTGTTTGAAATTTTGGTAAAATCCTAGCTCAGCAAACTGCTGCATTTGGCGACAGAAGTTTTTCGAAAAATGGTGACATGTAAAAAACCACGTTCTTCAAAATGGTGTCAGTGACGTAAACAAGAGGGAAAAACGTGGTTTTCAAAATGGCGTCGAGAGACGAAAAAAATCCAAAAAACATGGTTTCTAAAACGGACAACATAGGAAACATAATATCAAAAATAAGAAAATAAATGCAAATTTCGAGCATCCATTACAATATTTTATCAATCCTTCATTCACACAAAAAACAGTCATTACTTTCTTACCTTTTATTCAGAAAAAAATTCATCCGTCGTGTTTTTACGAAGAAAACGTGGTTTCTAAAACAGCTTCAACAAGAAAAACTGAAATAGCGTCGCTTCTAAAACGCTACAGTGGGAAAAGAAATCCAATATGAATGCCTTAGGCTGATGACCTAACGATCTTCATTTCTCTCAAAAACAAACTATTTTCATATTTCGGACATCCGTACCTACCAAAATATTTTCAATCGTTCACTCATTCACAAAGCAAGTATTTCTTTTGTACATCTTTCATTCAAAAGAAAAAAATATCCATTCGTCGAGTTTCAAGAAAGAAAAAGTGGTATCCATAATAGCTTTTAGAAGAACATAAAGAAACCGTTGCTGCTAAGATGCAATAGTGAGAAAAAACATCGTCGAAATTGAATTTATCAACGTATCTTCCTTTCTCTCTAACAAATATTCTTTCAGCAGTTGTTTCATGAAAAAAAAACCACTCATTTCTTGAATTTCAGCTTTCTTGAAAAATCTTACGTCTTCATGTTGACCATCAGAAAAAAAATGACCACTGTCCAAAAAATCCGGTCCGAATAGGGTAACTATTCCCTAAATTTTGCAGGTTACCATATTAAAATTTTTATCGCCAAATATTTTGGCACCAAAAAGTTTGTCGCCAACAAGTAAGACCGCCAACAAGGATCCGACCGAAATTTTTATACTGATGAAAAAAATTTTTTCTAACTCTTCTAATGATTCCTCATTAAAACTTTTCTTAAGATTTTTAAAGTATAGGATATACATGATCTTTCACGTTTTTTTTTTTTAATATTTTTCCTCAAAAACGTATACAGAATAGGAGAATCGATGACGATACTTTTTTCAAAAATATTTTTGAGAAAATGGGGTTGTGGCTTAAAATCGATGGCGGCTTAGATTAGAGGAAATACAGTATATTCTAAAAGTCAACAGAAAAAAAGTAATCCATTGTCTTGTACAGTGAATATCGGTTAATCTTAAATTATTGTCCCGAAAGTACTGGCAACCCATTAAAATTTCCTCATGACCCTCTTTTCTGAATGTTAAGTAAAAATTTTATGGCGCATTTGTGTTTGGATTCCACAGAAAAGACTTTTTCATCTTTATTCAAAGAAATATTACAAGTTTGATATTCGATTTCTCAATCTAAACTGTGCTTATTTTAATAATTCTAATTTTGTTTAACCATTTCTAAGGTAATTCTCGTAAGATGAACAAAACAGAAAAAAGTTATTAAGCACAAAAATAAGAAACAAAAAATTCACCAACGAATACGGGCTCTAAAATAAAATTCAAGTGTTAAATGCTGCAACACATCAATCCCGATAATACCAGGGAAAAACAGATGAATGGCTTGTATGTGAAAAAGAAATTTGAAAGAATATGCAGAAAAATTGTTCAAAAGAGAGACCGTAAAGTACAAGAAAAAAAA